>AYEL01075073.1:0-173653 GCA_000484575.1 Olivierus martensii | reverse complement strand
ATGCCAATACTACAAATTTTCAGATGATCAGTTTAAAAAGGGCTAAAATAGACTTTACCGAATCCGATGTTTTGTTAGCATTGAGAACTAACAACAAACATTCGAAGGGTCCAGATGGTATTCCTTTTGTATTCTATAAAAAAATATTACCGCCCATCATCCATCATATCACTTATTTATTTAAAATTACTTTAGAAACTGGTCACATACCAGAGAGATGGAATACAGCCAAACTCATTCCAATTTTAAAGAAACACAAGAATCCCGCAGAGGTATCTTCATATCGTCCTATCACCACAACCAACTGTTAATTACGAATCTTTGAAAAACTATTACTGAAAGTTCTTTATTTTCAAGTTAAAAACCATATCTCACATGCCCAACACTATGCAATAAAAAATAGATCTACAATAACTAATCTTCTTGACTTTACCAGTAGAATTTATCGGAACTTCGAAAACAAGAATTCAACTCATGCTCTTTTTTTAGACTTATCAGCCACTTTTCACTCAATAGATATTAACAATCTTTACAATGTTTTTACTCTATTAAAACGATTTTGTACTTGCTCTTAGTGCTGTTTGGACTCTGATAACTAGATAAATGTTTGTCATGATTTTAACTGATAGATTAAAAGTGACAGAACTTGTAAATCTGTCATTTTTTTCTGTCTATGAAATCTCCATTTTGTCGATGATTAGGAAATGAATATATGATGTATGCAAGCTTGTTATTCAACCAAAAGCATTTTTTTCTAAAAGCAAACAAAAGTTTAAACATTGAGCTAACTGCATTGAAAAAGAAGGAAATTGCCATTGAACTCTAATTCTGTTACCATTGTTCTTAAATAGAAATATGTTCAAAACTCTAATTAAAAATTAAATGGTTTATAAAAGTGCTTAGCTTCTATATAATTTCTGCAAAAGTTGTGTATCATAATTAATTATAAAAATTTAAATATACATAGACTAGGGATTGCAAATTTACCGACTTTTTCTATTACCAGTAATTCAGTAAAAATTTCAAACAAAACCAGTATACCTTATAAAAATTTAAATATACATAGACTAGGGATTGCAAATTTACCGACTTTTTCTATTATCAGTAATTCAGTAAAAATTTCAAACAAAACCAGTATATCAGTAAATTACCGGGAATTCTTTAAACTGTGAATATGAAATAAAAATTCAAAATAATAAGACATTTTATTTGATTCTTATATACTGTAACAAAAGTATATGAAAAGAAATTGTATTCTGAATATAAATATAATACATTCTGAACATACTTATAATTTGTTATAATATTGTTGAATTTTATTTATGTTATATAAATAAAATTCAACAATTTTATAACAAATTATAAGTAATACTTATACATGAATAATTTTTCACAATGAAAACAATTATAAATTATATAATTAAGTATGCAATCTATTTGTTAACTTTGTTTTAAAAATAAGCACATATGAAACATAACTGATCAATACTTTGGTCTCCTAATTGTGATCTAATTTTTGTACAAAATAATCCTGTCGTAGAAAATGCTCTTTCAGATTCCACACTTGTTGATTTAATAATTATTAAAATATCGTACATTATTTGAAAACATAACTGATCAATACTTTGGTCTCCTAATTGTGATCTAATTTTTTGTACAAAATAATCCTGTCGTAGAAAATGCTCTTTCAGATTCCACACTTGTTGATTTACTAATTATTAAAATATCGTACACTATTTGAATATATTTTCCTGTTGAAAATACTCCATTCTCATTTCCCTTCTTATTAAGATCATTATCGAAAAGATGTTGCAAAATGTCTGAATAAACAATTCGTCGTTTTTTTATACAAATTATCAAGGCCTCCTTAAGTTCATTACTCAACATCGTATTCTGATCAGTTAGTTCGTCCAGCATGAATTTTATTGTAACATCGCAATATATAAATTAAAATTTTTTAGAGCAGAGTGTTTCAACATCAAGTTTTATTGGTTGTAATGTTAATATTGTATCAGAAAAAAATTGAAGGTCAATGTCATTAAAATTAATATCTAATTTTAAATCTATCAGACTTTTTCTGATACAGTTTCAAATCTTAGAAAAATGTTCTAACATAGCATGCATCTCCCTGATTGGAAAGGGGCATAAAATATGCAAAAAAAAAAATATGAAACAAACTACTACAGCGTGTTTTACAGTCTAGAATTAAGGAAAGTTCCTTACCAATTTCTTCTTTTACACATTTTGTATGTAATATATTATCATTTTTTGTTGGTGACATGTGAAATATTTTGACTACTTTGCGTTCTCTCATAAACAAAATATGAAAATTTACTTTTTGTATAGAATTTATTTGAGAGCTAGTTACCACATCCTATATTATTACTTCTAAAACCCTGTCATTATATTCAATATCTCCGTCGTATACTTTGTCAGAGTTGTCAGAATACTCAGCATCGTATACAGTTGATTCAACAGATTCCGATTCTTTGTCTTCAGTTTCATCTACTGCTATATCATTTCTGTTATACAGTACTTTGATCACAGCCAACTGGATTCCATACGCTAAACATAATTGGTGATTAATATTAATGGACCCCAGTGAATAAGTACAAAAATGCACCCCAGCGAACAAAAATGTATATTATAGTTATATACATAATTTACCGAATTATCGGTAACAATTTAAGGCAAAAATTCGCAATTTATCTGGTAAATCAGTAAACCGATTTACTGGCATTGCAATCCCTAATATAGACATCATTATAATGAGAATGAAATTTTATTCCTAATCTTAACTATAAATCATTTTCAATTTTAACTAATAACTTTGAAGTGAAATTTTGGAAACTTCAACCAAATAAAAAATAAGTAAGTGATGGAAAAGTTATGTAAACAATAATTTGGCTCTGTCTCTGACAAATCTAGAAAGATAAGATTGTGATTCAGTTCACAAACTGTAGTTGAATGAAAAAAGATATTATAACAATGAAAGCTGAAATTTCAAAGAACATTGCATAAAATATAAACAAACTTATCAAACAGTATATTGATTCTGCTAGATGCATGATTTGAAATATATATCTTACACCAAAACTATCCAAAAGGCTTTAAATTATTACTAATTTAACTCCTAAGATTTAGTTATTGTAATAATATGACACAATTCTGAGGATATTTACACTAAAACATAAATCAAATCCATACAGTTTTTTATATTATCAAAAAATACATTGCCAATATATAAATATATATAGGGAGTTTTTGGAAAGTAATTGCATTTGATAAATGATAAAAGTTGAATCAAATCCATACAGTTTTTTATATTATCAAAAAATACATTGCCAATATATAAATATATTTATGGAGTTTCTGGAAAGTAATTGCATTTGATAAATGATAAAAGTTATAACTTATGAAAAGCCATTTTTGTAAAATATTTTATTTTGCACATGTAACTGCAATGGATATACTTGCTTAATATAAATTTCTAATTTAAATTTTAAAAAATAAATTTAGCATATAGGAATTTTGTAAATGATATATTCAATTTATTTAATTTTTACGTGCAAATTTATTTTTTAAATTAAATGAGATATATTTCTACTAACTGAAATCAGTATACTTTGTTCCTATTACATTAACTTATTTAAAATAATTATATCCAGTTTTTAAATTTTGTTTATCATTTGTATATTTAATACATAAAAATATTTTCTTGTGGATACACTGAAATCTTCTGCTGACAGATATCCAAAAACCTTTGTAACTTATACAAAGACTTTTGAATATCTGTCATCAGATTTTATAGGCGTATGTCCGAGTTTTCTGAATTTAAAATATATAATATACATTCAATCTTTTAATTTCCATAATAAATTTCAGAATATGCTATTCATATAATGGAAAAATTTAACAGATTTTTGAATGAATATACTGAAAATCACTAATTTATTTTAAATAAACATTTTTTTTAATTAAAAACTGCATATTTTTTAAAAAATAATTTTTATGTGTTCTATTCATTTGTGTAAATAATAATTTATTAATATATTTGTAAATATTGAATCTGTATCCGATATACTGAAAATCACTAATTTATTTTAAATAAACATTTTTTTTAATTAAAAACTGCATAAAATTTTAAAAATAATTTTTATAAGTTCTATTCATTTGTATAAATAATAATTTATTAATATATTTGTAAATATTGAATCTGTATCTGATAGAATAAATATCACTAATGTACTGTAATATGCACTATAATGCACTGCATTCTTTAATTTTGAAATTTAAAATATCCATATAATATTTATAAAGGAAATATGTATTATTTCATTTAATTTTATAGGTTTGTCAGCTGCTGCAGGAGTTGGTGTGGATGACCTGAGACGATTTTGTATATTACGCCTGAGTTTCGTGAAAGGTTGGGGGCCAGATTATCCCCGACAGAGTATTAAAGAGACTCCATGTTGGATTGAAGTGCATCTCCACAGGGCATTACAATTGCTTGATGAAGTTTTACATACCATGCCCCATCATAACCCACAACCACATGAATAATAAATAACATATAAATCTTCTCTTATCAAAATTTTGTACATTATTTTTTATTTTATAATTTTACTTGAGTCTTGAAAGATCATTGTTAATTCATTTTAATACTTAGAGTTTAAAATATTTATATTTTGATTTTTGCATGTGCTCAACTATACAATCAATGATAAAATTTTGTAACATACAGCATTCATTTCATTTGTGCATTTACATTTTAATCATCAAAACATAATTTTAAATCATAAAAATTCATTTCATTAAGTTACTTTCCATAATGTCTACAATACATTACTAATGTATGTTGTTTCATTTTTGTATATTTTCTCAAAATTTTCAGATTTTATATAATTACAAATTTTATGAAGAAAAAAATAATTAAAGAAACATTTTCATAATTAATTATGTTAACTGTTTAATATACAAGGTAATTATAAATTGTGTACACAATATTTAGAAAAATATTAACATTTGTAATAAAATTGAAATTTCTAAATAGTTTTCAGTTATTTTTATTACTTTTAAATAATAATCTAAATATTAATAAAATATGCTGAAAACTATTACTGTTTCATATCTTTTTTTACAGTATTTTTAATTATTTATAATTATTTGTTACTGTTATATATAAAATGAGATTTTTATATTTGAAATTGATGGTTTTTCTTATCCACATGTTAATATTTTTTTTAAAATTTCAAATTTTGATGGCAAAATATGATTGGGCCATTCATTTCTTATTTATAATTGTATACTTTAATATATATAAGAAGCTAATATCTGTGGTAGTGCTTTACTTTTTTATTATTGAAAGAACACAGGATCAGGATGAATGATGTTTTCTTTCAGCAGTATATCTGATTTCTTATATGATTGTTATTTAAAGAGACTGAATTTTTATAATGTCTTGTAAATGCAAATTTTCAAGATCCAGTGTTTTCCTTTAAATATAAATGCATTTTTGACACACAATGTTGGATATGTAATTCTAAAATATTGATTTGACTTTATTAAAATTTATTCTAACTTTTTGCTGCATAAAATTAAATTCTGATTTTTATTTTATATAAAATCTAAAATATATTAGTATTAAAGCTAGTATTGATGATTATTATTATTATTTGAAGTATTAATAATATACTTCATGTACCTGTTCATAAAAAAAATAATTTTTTTATCATTGCATTGTATATGGAAATCATTCACTTAGAAATTATTAAAAAGAAATTTAACAAAAATTGAAATATTTATTATAATTGAAAAATAATGATTAAGAATCAGATAACTGTTTTATTATTTGATATTTAAATTATTTTCAAAATATTACCAGTCAGAATTAACTGTTATAAAAATTTAAATTTTTATTTCAATAATATAATTATACAGCATATTGGTTTTTTGATCTGATGGTGCTATTTTTAAAACAAAGTTTTAGATTTTAAGAAAACTATTGAATTTTAACAGTACCTAATGAAAAGTCCAGTTATATATAAACTTTTTATTTATAAAATGAAATTACGTAATGAAATCTTTATCTATATTGTCAATTGCATTATATTTTTATAATTATCTTGTATATTTTATAATTGTCTTGTATAGAATATGCTTTTTTGTGAACAGTCAAATAGTGTATTTGGATAGGAATATAGAAGAAAATTTATAACTGAATAAATTATGAATACCAGTTTCATTCATTTTTTAAAATATATATATTTGCAAAAATATTTACAATAACAAAAAATGTAAAATTTTCTTTGTATTATATCATTTAGTTAAACCATATACATTTAAAAAAATTAATATAAATTATAATGATAATTTATATTAATTTGTTTTTCATAACAAGACTATTAAATATTTAAAATGAAAATATATAAACAGTTTCAATATATTTGTTGGTGTGAATATTTAAAACTAGGCAATTTTCCCAGATACATTATAATGCTGAATTAAAATTTCCCAAGTCAATTTTGTATGAATGCTTATTAAATGACAAGAATGATCAAAAGCAATTTGTAATATTTGTTTGAAACTAAATAATAATAGAAATATTGTCAAAGTTTACTAAAGCAAAGTATTTTTTACATAATGTTGAATATACTATACTTTAGCAACTTTTTGCCATTATCTAATAATGACATTTTTCAGCAAGCAAAAGATTTTTGTAAACAAATGAGCAGCTAAATTTGTTTTTAATTTTTTTAATATCAAATATTGCTTATTGCAGAAAATGCTAGAAAATCTGCTTTAAGTAAATTGTATATTGTAGCTTTTAACAATTTGATTTCTCTAGACAAAATTGTTGATTACTACAGTGCGTTATGTAAAAAAAAAAGGTTTTTAATTTTATTGTATTTTACATTATGCTAAAAATTAATTTGCAAAAAAAATTTATTTTGCAATACATAATTTTTTATGATGATAAAAAGTTAGATGAAGTAAAGTAAATTTTGAAATTAAATGTGTGTTTGTCAGTATTGTATATATTAATTGAAATTGATATTGAAATGATGATAGTTTGGCTGTGGAATAGTTTAATTCTACAGTATCTTTGAAATTAGATAAAGTATTGAATGTATGCATTTCAATTTTGAAAGTAAATTGATGATCATATAATAAATGGATAAATGTATTGAATATCATAATATTGTATATAATATATGCATCATAATAATAAAAGTTTAAATTCAGTATTTAGTTAAATTTATCATGAATAATTGCATAGAATTTCTAACTTTAGCATAATATCTATAATTGGTTTTTAAGCAACTATTCTATTGAGATCAAAAATGAAAAAAATAAACATGGATAAAAATTTAGATTCAAAAATATATTTACCAGCAATTGTAAAATACTCTATTTGGGATGAAACGGTAAATTTTTTAACATAGCATAAATTAAGATTATATTATAGGTTTTACAAAATTTTCAAAATATATTTTTATTAATGTATGGTATTTAATATTTACACTAATTTATCATCATCATTCAGAAAAATATATACTAAAATGTTTTCAAAGACCAATGATTGTAAAGTTCTGGTTTATACATCATTTAACAGTCACTCATAAAATGATAGTGTATAATAATTTAGTTTCTTTGAAATTTTTTATATTGAACTACAAATGTAAGATTAAAAAACTAATTATTTCTAAACTTGCAAATTTTAATACAAATTATCAGGCTGTAGAAAGTTAAGGAGTGATCTAATTGATTATAATCTCTTATGCTCAAACTTAAATTTATTTAAGTTTGAGCATAAGAGATTATAATGAGCAATAAAGATTAAGATAATAAAAGATTCTCATAAGAGATTATAATGATGCATTAAAGATTATAATCAATTATAACATTTAACAGCAAATTAAATATTTAAAATCAAAAATCATCCATGAAACTATTGATTTGTTATATATTTATATTATCAAAACTAAATTATCTAAAACACATTTAACAATTATCAAAAGTAAATTAAATAGTAATTTGTAATAAATTTGCTGATAAATTTATTATAGTTTTTCATTTAACTCTTGGATGTTTGAGGTCTGACAGTCAAATCAAAAATATTTTCAAAAATTTCTCAAAAAATCTCTTTCTTAAATTTCTCTTCTGTTTGAAATTGTGCTGCATCTTTGCATTAAAAAAATATGCAGAGTCTGTGATACTCCCATTTAAATTCATAGATTTCTTATTAAGTAATGAATTTCATAATCTAAAACTATTAAATGCATAATTACATTGTGATAATGATGACAATTTCTGCCGGAAGATTTTATACAAAAAATATTTTCTATAAAATTTTATCAATTTTTTTTTTATTATATATTGATGATAATATTTAATTAATTCATATTTAGTTTATATTAAATTTCTTTTTAATCAATGCAAATTAACATATTTTTATATTAAATTCTGAAAAATTAATTATATGTATGTATATATAATTTTTTCCTGAAAAATTGTTTATTAACATCTAACATATACAAATAAAAAAGTTGTTAAAATTTTAATGATAAAAATAGAAAAACAAGAATTAACTTTGATTCAAAAATCGTATGTTGGATACAAAAATCAAAATATATGTTGATTCAAAAATCATATGCTGTACATAACAGATATTTCATATTATTATTATTAAAAAATTAAAAAGAACTAAAATTCCAATAAATTAAGTTTTTGCTATCAAATGAGGCACTACCTTTATTACTGTTTCTTTACAATTTTGATGTCTTTGATGCTAAATTCAGTCTTTCTGATTTGCAAGCATCATAAATCACCATTCCAATTAGTTGGGCTAATAGATTGGCTAACAGCTGAAAGTACATGAATTATTGATGTGTGAAAAGTATTATGATTTGAAATGAGTTCTTTTTAAATAATTAGATGAGATTACATAAAAAAACAAACCTAGGAAAATGATTGTTTTTCTGGTTGATATAGAATTTCTATCAGTTTTAAAAAATAAAGCAAATAAATTTTAATTATTGGAGTTTAAGTTACCAAATGAAGGATGAAGAGATTTTGTTTTTAATGAATTTCTTGTTTAACTATGCTGTGGTTGCTAAAAAAAACATGTATTATGTCCTAATAAATTATACTTATCTAGTTCTTTACAGCAGTGGTTTGTTTTGCAGTGTGTACATTGCTGAAAATATCTAAGAGAGATTAAATGATATGATTTCTGAAGCAATCTTAATAGAAATTTCTATCAGAATATTGCAGTGCTGCAATAAGCATACAGTGACATAGCTAGGAAAAGAAAGCAAGTATATAAGTGGCATAACTATTTCTCTTGTGATTACAACAGTAATAATAATAATAATCCATTTAGCTCTCTCTCTAAACAGTGACATTCATCAAAGTTATGTACAGTACATATATAGTGATGAAGATGTGAAATGAGTTGTTTGACCATTCATTTCATATATAGAGCATGGACTTTTACAAGAGAGGCTTCTTCAACTATATTAAGTGGTACAATAAGTGTATTAATATCAATGGGGACTATGTTGAAATATAATGTAAGAATGTCATCCTATCTATCAGGTCCATCCCATAAGTAATGTCATTTTTTGCACATATGAAGAAACAAACAAAATTTACCTGAAACAGATCTTTTAATCATCATCATCATCATCATAAATGCCCCAGTACTTACAACATTCAAAACTTATTGAACAGTGGGAGAATGCCAGACTTGAAGAGATCCATGGATTTGGATCCAAAAACTCAGACAGGGTTTGGTGCATCTCCTTGACATTTCAAAGTTTTTCCCCATAAAGACACTTTGAGGCTGTGAAACAGATAGTAATCAGATGGTGCAAGGTTGGGAATATGCCGGATGGGAAAGTTTTTCCCATTCAAACTCTTGCAACTTGACACAAATCATTCTAGTCGTGTGGTTTCACATGGTTCTCACATCTTTATGATTAGGAGTGCCAGATGTTTTTTCTGAAGATAGTGCATAGACACACTAGCTGCTGACAGCAGACCTCTCCTGTAATTATTTTGTTCAGTGGCAGAAGCTCATGGATTATGCTTGCATATCCCACCAAACATTCAGTAAAACCTTATGTGAAAAATGTCCAGATTTAGCCACTACTATAGGCAAAATCTGTTTAGGAAGCCACTGACTTTTATGCTTAATATTGTGGTACAGAATCCATTTTTCATCTCCTATAATCACTCTCTTCAAAATCAGCTCCCTCTTTTCACTGGAGAGCAAAGAAGTGAAAATTCCACATGCTGTCACAGATTTTGTAGTGTGAGTTCATGAGGTATCCACTTACCCAGTTTTGACTCATAATGAAAGTTCTGTAGATGCCTGTGAATAGTTAAATGGGATGAATGGATGATTGTTGCCAATTCCTTGACTATTGCCTCTGGATTCCCCTCAAAAGCACATCATTATCTAGCAGCAGATTTCAGCACAATATTATCTATCTCAACAGATCATCTTTCACATGGCATATCTGTGATAGTCCTATTTCCAAATTGGAATTTCTGGAACCATTCTTGACACTTTCTGACATTTAGAGTATCCTGCCGCTATATATTATTAATGTTTTGTGTCACTTTATTTGCTGTATACCCTTGATTAAACATAAAGTATAATATGCCTTATATGCTCTTCAGACACTGCCATTTCCTATAGACTTTAATGGCACAAGGAATGCATGTACAACTGTTATTCTTTCTCATGTTACATGAAGAGCATGCCATGCAATATGCATATCATGCCCTTGGTCTACTTCATCATCATGCCCTTGGTCTACTTCATCATCTGGTTGCCAGAAGCAGAAGTTTTGTGGGATATGCAAAAAAATGTCATTATTTATGGGATGACCTGATATAATGTATTTGTTTTCCAGAATAAGAATAAAAATTATTGTTGACAGCAAATTTGCAAAACTTATTTTTGGACTACCCCTCATACATATTTATTTACTATATATATATATAAGTAATAAATACTATTATAAAATAGTATATAAAAATAAATGAATCTTAAAATATCATCGATAAAAAAGGTTCTTTAAAACAAAGCCTGGAAATGATGATAAAACATTATAAATGAAATTTAAATTCTTTATGATATTTTGTGATAAACTTATATTTATTGAGGATTAACAAAAATGATCTTATATGTACCAGATGTCCATTTTGATTATGCACAATAAGATTAATATAATTTTAGATTATGCCAATTTTCTGCTTCCTAGATACATTAATTTAAAAAATAATGACTCACTGCAAAATTTATTGTGTGACAAAATGGATGAAACTATTTTTAAGTTATATTCACTGAACAGATCATGAGCTAAACAGTATTAGAATATTAGTCAGCAAAGTAGCTATGGGTTAAACTTCAATCAGAGAAATCTTTTTTTTTTTTCAGATTTTCAGGAAGGAACTTTGCTCAGCATATTGAAATGCATTCTTTAATCTACAGTGGGTGATCGGTTAATGAACATAATCCGTTCAAAGACAATGTTCGTTATCCAAATTGTTTGTTAACATCATCTATTTACCATATGTTTTTATGGGAATTTGATTAATTCGTTCTGGAGACCCAAAAAATAAATAAACACTTATATAATTTCTTACTATGTTTATTTATATATAATAATCATAATATAATACATAGGCTTGCATTTTCATCTATTATGTTTATTTTCTGTTAGAATATGTCCAATGTCGATTGCTTTTCTCTCTTCAGGATTTTTTGGAAGTGATTAATTGCATTGTCGTGGTAGAGATCTCAAGCCTATTGACCTCATCCTAGTATGGGTGCATTCTAAGACCAAAATGTTGTAAAATCTCTCTCTTGCCTTCTATTAATATATTTTATTATTCCTTTCTATTATTCTCTTGTTTTAAGTTGTCTCCGAGTTCATTTTAATTGGAAAAACTACTGTTGTTCCATCCTTACCCATATGTCCATGAATGCACAAGGCCTAAGCCTGTCATTCCGTTAGGTTAGTTAAGCCACCATATCCTTGTGAGCTCATCATAGGCTGGCCAACACCCTTAATGAGATCAATCAGATGGTTGAAGGATGAGATTCAACAGACTGGACTTAGAACCCTTTTGAAAAATTGGAGGAGTGGGACCCAGATCCTCCAGGATGATAAGCCTCAGCTTTACAGGATGGCAATATGGCTGACCTGTTGTTCCGTCAGTTCGCAGATCCACAGTTTGTTCTGTGAAGTGTTTGTTATCTGAACATAACAAACTTTTGCAAAAGATTTTTATCTGAACAGTTCATTAACCGATCATCCACTGTATTGATGAATCCCTTCAAGGTGTTAATGATCCTGTAGTACAGTTGGAAATGGCCTCTATAATATCTTATAGCATAATTGAATTAATCAATTAATTCAAATCAGTTCAGAAATTATAGTTTTAATGTTGAATAATGTGACAAGAAATTTCTATTATAGACTAATTTATAGTTTAACTGTTAAATGATAATTATTTGAACATTTGTTATAATGATTATGTTGCATATTTTATTTTTGATTTAAAAAAGGAAATATTACTTGATTAATTCATTTAAATGGATGCATTGTGTACATAAATTTCTTTTGTAATTATGTTCTGATTATTTATTGCTCCAAATAAGTAAATAGTTTTATTTTTAAACTTAGTGAAAATAATTATTTGTAGAGGATTGAAATATTTTAAATTCTCTACTAGAAATGAAGCAGAAACCAATTTAAAATGTACAGGATTCTTCTCAATACATTGTATATTACCATTTATCTTTCCATATTTTATAATTGGTTGGTAATTGGTTAATTCAAATATTCCTCCAGATCTTAAATATTGCAAGCCTTAAGGCCATGAAACACAGAACATGACACAAAGCAAAGATTATAGAAAAATTTTTATCCTTTGTGTCAGATTGCACTGTGTCACAGCCTGTCTACATTGCAGCTGAGTTATTTCTCATGTTTCATGGATTTGCTGACAGAGGTCATTTATGGAGTGTGGTTAATTTGTTATTAGAAAGAAGTGATTGTATATTTTCAGTGTTCTTTTAATCTCATATCATATAGACATGGTCTTTTCTGTACTTTTAAAACAAATTCTATATCTGAATCCCAATCACACAGTTGAACTTCCGCCATTTTCTAAATATATAAAACATTAATTTCTATTAGTTGATTGCTTCCTTCGCATCTTGCCGCACCATATTGTTCACAAATGCTGATTGGTCAAAGTTCAATTTTTTCATCTCCTTTCGCACAGCTATGCATGTTAACTCGAGCAGCCACATGGGAAAAGTTAGTTCAAGACACATTGTATGTGCATAACAGCACAAAGTTGCTTTCTTATGCTTCGCTTTGTGTCATGTTCAGTATGTCACAGCCTTTATGTATTTATTTCTAAATCTACTATAAGATCAATGGCACTGTTGACTGAATCTGTCAAAAAACTAAAGGATATGTTCAGATTTTCCAGGAGGGATCCAGATTCAATAAGTTGAATCTGGATCCTTCCTGGAAAATCTGAAAACTGGAAAAAAAATGTTTCTCAGATTGAAGTTTATCATGTGATCATGCAGCCTTGGTTCATATTTTAATACTGTTTTTTTCACAATCTAGTCAGTGAACAGGTTTAAAAACAGTTTCAACTGTTTTGTCACATTACAAAATTTTGTGAATAATTATTTTTATTTAAATTTGCATACCTAAAAAACAGGAAATTGGCATAATCCAAAATTGCATTAATTTTCCTATTGCATATAATCAAAATGATACCCGGTGTATAATGGCATTTTAGAATAAATAAAATTTTATATTTTTAACAAAATTGAAGAATTTGATTTTCATAGGATCTTTTTAAAATCCTATTTTTTGATGTGGAAGATTTATAAAAATAATTGAGATCATATATAATTTTATTGTTTTTTTCTAATGAGTGATATAAATTTATTAAATAGATCATATAGTCTTAAGATATAAATTCTTGTGGAACTTAAGTAATGCATAACTCAGATTAGTCTGTTTGAGTTGGTGTGTATGTGACTATTAAATCTTTGTCAGCAATTTTATATTTTGCTTATGTTTAATTAAGTAAATTATTACAATAATTGATTAAGTAAATTAAGTAAATTATTACTATAATTGAAACTGTTAGATAAGATATATATAACTTGATAAATTGATGTATGCATTCTTTGAAAAAATATTTTAAACAAGTTATTTGATTTCAAAAGAGACATAAGATGGCGATATTTATTTCATATAGATGCTATGTTTCACATTGTTGATTATGATCTAGTCAGTTTAATTTTTTTAAATAAGAACCCTCATTTTTTATTTCATATTCTAATTTTATGTAAAAAATACAAAACTTTTATCTGAAACATTTTTTTGAAAAATATATTTATTGCAAAATATGATTGATTTGAGAAATCAAAGAGTACTAATACCACTGTAATGGAGGTGATCCTTTATGATGATATCCAGGGACTTTTGATTTTGGTTAAAAATGTATTTAATTGAAAGAGAAAGAATTACTGTTCTTATGATGTGAGGATATCTAGATAAAATTAATCTTGCAAAGCAGTTGCTAATCTGCTTTATAAGATCTAATGATACATAACCTGATAATGAAATTATCAGGATATTTATCATTAAATTCTTATTATTATCTATAATTGATTTAATTTTTAATTAAATAATATTGAAAACATTCAAAATAAATAAATCTTAACTCCAAGTTTGACAATTTTATAAAGGCTTAGAAAACTTCTTAACAAATCTAAGTCAAACTACTACTGATATTTGAACAGTGTTAAAATGATACAGTAATTATAATACTATATTATAGAATATAAATTATTCTTGAAACTTTAGTAAATTACCAAAATCTGTTTATTTGGTTTTGTCTGAGGTTGAAGTTATGTTGGGGACACAGGACTTACAACTAAAAATTATTAAAAAAATGTTATAGATATCAACAAAATAGCATGATTGTGTTGTGTATAGAATTTTCACAGTAACAACACTAAAAGTTAGTAGTTTTCTCACAAAATCTAAATTGGTAATGCTAATATGAACAAAAAATGTGGTTCAGAAACATGTTGGAAGCTGCAGAACATTCAGATGGGAGACAGGATATCATTCTAACTTTTATTAGTTCTCTTAGATAAATCCCAAAAATTACCGATATCTATTGATGATAAAGCTTGAAATTTAAATATTTTACTTGATGATTCACATTTTTACCACCCCATAATAATAAATTTACATTCTGGTCTCTGAATTTTTACAGTAACTTATCTATATAAAAGTTTGTGAAAAATGAGTTAGAGAAAATATATATTACACACACTAATCTATCACACAGTTTTAATATTAAAATGATAGATTAAAACAATTACACAGGTAATTCAAATCACAAACATAATTTGTATGTAAGTCTTGTTTATAACTCAAAAATTATTATGTTTAGTATCAGAACTGTTATTATTAGTATCCGAAATATTGAAACTACTGCATATATTTCGATTTTGTAATATATATTATAACTGCATCATTTGGAAGTTTCTTATTTTAGAATTTTGAATTAAATATTCTGATTATAAAAAGAGAATTTTTCAGTGTAAATTTCTATCATGAAATATTGCTGATATGTTAAATCAGGGATCGGCAACCTTTTTGTTATTAAGAGTGCAATAAAAGTTTTAAAAACCATTGAGGGTGCATAGTTAATTTTTAAAAAAATCAAATTGCTAATTTAATTTTCTAATCACAATGCTGTAATAAAGAAACAAAATAATTGTCTTGAAATATGTATATTTATACAAAATAAAGATTATACATGCATGTAATAACTAAAAAATCAAAAGTACATACATAAAATAATACAAAATCAAATTAAATAAATTACAAGTAATTGTTATTATATGCATAAATTTAATGCAAAATTTGATTTTGTAATAATTTTGTTAATTTATTGTATCTGCTAGTTTATTGAGGATAATATAATATAATTGGAATTACCTGCTCTTAAGCAGTTATCTAAATGTGCATTTGTAAATTTGTTTCAATATTTTGATTTCAAATATGATAAAAATGTGAATGTTTGTTTTCAAATATATCTTTAGCACACATTTTCTCAAAATAGGGTAACTATTTTTATTGACTAAATTCTAAAAAATGTTATCATTTTAATGTGCTTTCAAAATGAGTAGGTACAACTAAAACTGACTAGCTTAAAATATGATAACATACTAACTGTTAGTAACTAATGAAATATTCAAAAAATGTTGGTGTGTGTCAACTGAAGACGTGTTCTAGTGTGAACACATCTGAAATGCATCACATTACCAACCCATGTTAAATAATTATTATAGTTTTACATTGTATTTGTTACTAAAGCATTCTATCATCATTATAATTTAAAATTCTTAAATTCTTTTTTTAAATTTTTTGATATTTGAAAATGATATGGCACATTTATAAGTTCAAAAAGTTTTAAGTTATAAAACATTCTAATTATGAAGTATCTGTATTACAAATTTTTAAAATTATGATGCAATAGCTACTAAATTATATATACAGTAAGACTCTGTTTAATGTACTGTACATACTTTTTTCATTTTGTAACATGTATTATTACTATTGTGTTATACTTTTTTTAAATTTTTTGATATTTGAAAATGATATGGCACATTTATAAGTTCAAAAAGTTCATAATTAGAATGTTTTATAACTTAAAAGTATCTGTATTACAAATTTTTAAAATTATGATGCAATAGCTACTAAATTATATATACAGTAAGACTCTGTTTAATGTACTGTACATACTTTTTTCATTTTGTAACATGTATTATTACTATTGTGTTATATTAATTATAGATATTTTTATTGCTAATATCAATTTGTATTCATAAATCATTCATGAAAATCAAAAACATTCAAGCAAATAATTTGTTTGTGATGAAGAACCTTTTGTTAATTAAGAATCATCTAACAAAAAATCGTTTGCCTTTTCCTCTTTTATTCATCAAGCAATTTTCAGTAGTTAGACATTGCATCCATAACCCTTCGTCTTGCCTTTGAACTTTTATCAAAATTTGGATCATTTTGTATAAACTGATCCATAATTTTGTAATAGTCGCTAAACTTTAACTGTAAAATAACATTGATGACTGATCATAAATATGAACTGTGATCACAGCAGACTTTTGTATGTACTGCACTGAACTGATATCAAACGCATTGCAAGACGGCATAGGAGTATCAAAGTAACAAATTAGTGCGATTTCAGATTTATGTGAGTATAATGGTTTGAAAAACAGTGTCAAAGTGAATCAATAAAATATATAGAATTTGAAAAAAACTGCATTATATTGAAACAGCATTAATGGAGCAGTGTTAAGCAGGGTCTTACTGTACTAAAAAACTATATTATATTTTAAAGACTGAATTTACATCATGTTTTCAAGAAAAATATAGAATGTGAATTTTTATTATAAATAAAAAAAAATAGCTCTCTATGCTTTAATAAATATTAGAAAGTTTAAATGGAAATAAATTACTGATTACTAAAATATTGTATAAATAATTATTATTCATTATATTAATAAACAGAAAATTATTTAAAAACTAATATAATTTATACAATATCTGACATTTTATGAAACCTTAAAATATAATTTAATTATTATTTAATTTAATATAATTAGTGATAAAATTATTTACATGTTTTATTAGACTTTTATACAGTTTTTCCATTTTTATTCAAATTTGTATTTGAAGGAAATAAACAATTCATTTAATAACAAATCTGTTCCATATAATTTCCAGATTAATCTCAGACTAGAAACTATTACAAATTCTTTAAATATATATTAAGTAATTAGTCAGTTTCTTAAACTGAATATGTTTAAATAAAATATAACTTTTATTTTATAAAGACATAAAAGGCATCACAACCATCATTTTTATATATTCAAGTCTTTCTTTTGGAGAATTTCTCAATTGTTCCAGGATACTATACTTCAGTTCTGCTACATAAAAATTTAATAGTTTTAGCTGGCGTATTTTAGTGGCTTGAGATCCAATCAAATGATCACTATCAAGGCAGTAGTGTTCTGGCAAATGGATGACTACAGCTATCCTAATATAGCAAAAGAATATATAAAATCAATTTAAATTAAAAATTTTATGACAAAAAATATTAAAATTTGTCCAGCATAAGGTGTTTATATTGGAATTTATAAACTCTATATATTTTTTTAATTTAAATTAATATACTTTTAAGAAATTATCATTTCATATCAGTGCTAACTAATATGACATTATTCTATCGAACATTCATCTATCGAAGAATAAAAACTTATTTTTTATCCAAGAACTGAACGTTTGGTACACAAGATACTCAATGATTGCCAATTAACTCTGTTTCAAATTGAAATTGAAAACAGACTCCATACTGTTCTCCTCACAGCAATCTAGCAAAATTGCATTTATGACTAATTTTAGCAAAATATTTCTCAATGATTGCATTTTATGTGTGTATTGTCTCTCTAGTATGAATTTACAGAAATTAATGAAAATGTTTTTGTTGTAGGAGAGTAAACATAATTTTTTAAACATATTAAGTAAGAATTGTGTTGTAGAAATACCATGTTATATGAGGGTTTCCACAATTTTCAAATCGTGTTACAGTGAAACTGTCCTGTAGGAAGCTGTTATAGGAGAGCTACCTGTACATGTATGAGTATATTAAAAAAAGGAATGGCTGAATGACATTTATAAGCATACTTTAAGTGTAAATAAATAAATTTAAGACCATAAACATTGTTTTTGTAAAAAAAGTAAATTTTTTAATGAAATTTTCATTGTCATTTTATGAAATATTTATATATCTGTGTATCTCTGAAAGTCAGGAACCTACTGTAAATTTTTTTAATCTAGCACCACCTTATCAACTGGATCAACTGCATGGAAACACTTGTTTTTCCACCCTAGAGGACCCAGGTTAAGTCTTGGGTCCCACCCCTTGGAAAAATTTATCATGGAACCTGGCCTGTTGATCCCCATCCTTCATATTCCAGCTGATCCTTCTGCAAGCTGGGCAGTCTGTAAAAAGTACCACTCACCATTTGATGCACTTCAAATGCTGAGTGGTACTTTTGTACCACTTGTTTCACTTCACCATTTGATGCACTTCAAAAAAATGTACTATCTGTTGAAGGAAAATAATCTAGCCCTATCACTTTCTGAATCCACTAGCCACCATTGTCATTATTATATAACCTTGTTTATATGATTGTAATTAAAATCAACAAAATTATTGTAATATGCCTTTGGCTATCCCCTTTTCCTGTAAAATAAATATATAAAAGAAATAGAAATTATTCTCAATCATGAGGCTACTTGGTAAGAGTCAAAAATGGAACTATTTGGATCATGAGAATGTAAACCAAGAATAAGATAATTAGAATAAACTTTGATTAGTCAGTTCTTGTCTGCCAAGAATGATGATTTTTGTTTGTAACTATTGTCTCTGAAAGAACAAGAAAATTGATAGTGGTAAACTTCTGTTCTGCGATAAGAGAACTCTGACAGAATAACAGACTCTCTGACAAGGATGTTGAATCATCAGTTCACATTCTTGTCATGTCTTTCCAGATATGTTCTTCAACATATCAAAACAATTCAAGTCCTATTAAGCATAATCATCTTTTGTTTCATCTTAAAGAATATTTCATTGATTTTGCACTATGATTCTGTGAAAATTCATAACAATAATTATTTTTAAATTATAAAGCCAAAAATATCAAAAATGTGCATCCTTAAATACTAGATATGATGCATAAGGTCTGTAGAGTTTGTTTAATGACTTTTGTTCAAATACTTTAACAACACTAATGTAAGATCTGTAGGGATAACTCAAATGATATATACAATTGTCTATTATTGAAAATCAAGTCCTGACTACTAGGAGCAGTTTGAATAGCTAGTCCAGCATTTAATTATTTAGATTGCTACACATCAGGACAATGGGCAAAAAGTATGAATGTATATGGGTAAGTGGCAATGAGAGATCTGGACTGTGAAGAGAATCAAGAACAGAAAAGTGTTGAATTGGCAGTAAAAATTTATAGTTTTATACAGTAGGTTCTTTTGGTAAAGGAAAGATCCTCAACCAGAAACTTCTTCAGAAAAATAAAATCTCTATATTATGCCACTATCAAAAAAGATCAATGCAACAGTCTTGCACTTATTTCTAAGAAGTCACTTACAAAGGCAACTTAGCTTCAAAAATATCAAACAAAATGTACAAAATTTTTTAATTTTATATTACATTTAATTGATTTATATTCATAAAAATGCTGCTTTTACATTTATAGTACTCATTTCAGAGCTTTGAAAATTGACATAATATATTATTATATTTAGTGAAGCCTGAAATATAATTCATTGACTAACATTA
This sequence comes from Olivierus martensii, assembly GCA_000484575.1. NCBI lineage: Eukaryota > Metazoa > Arthropoda > Arachnida > Scorpiones > Buthidae > Olivierus > Olivierus martensii. The sequence continues at coordinate 153,139 of AYEL01075073.1, read as the reverse complement.
TATAATTATAGGGTTGTTTGGAAAGTAATTTGAAAATGAACGGATTGGGTTGTTCGGAAAGTAATTTCGTTTTTTCATGAAAATGAACAACTTTCTTAGTATATAAATATTTTATTTAATTATATATTGATCATTTTGGTCCAATCTATTTTGCCATCTTTCTGGTAGTAGCATGATTCCATGCTTGTATTACCCATAATGTCCACCCTTCTCTTACAGTTCGCACATTTTGTTTATTGGTCTTTCAGTAGGATACATTGAGCAATTGGGATTTTCTATTAAGTTGTGAAGTGTAATAGATAGTTGGTAGTATTATATTAAGCTCAGTTTTCCTGATTCTTTCAGTTTTGAGGACTGTTATTGGTATTTTTAAGATTGGTTTTGATGTTTCCCTAACAACTTTGCGGCTGTTAATGGTGTCCCTCTGCTTTTCTCTTGTTGAAGTTCTTTCAATAGGTTTCTGTGTTTCTTTTTGCAGGGTCATTATTATTGTTCATGATTTTTTTTGGTTTTTCTTTCGTTCTCTTTTGTTCTTTTGATATTTTGTTTCCTCATATTAAAGTTGACTTCAGCCATTCCAAAAGTTTTTGTGGTATTTCCACCTATTTTTTCAATTAGTTTGACTTATCTAGGGCTAGTTGTTTGTTTCTACGGTGTTCCCTATTGCTTCCCTGAACTATTTGATTTAACTTGCATTTGTACTTTTGCTTATTTGTGTTTCTGGGTGTCTCTCATTGCTATTTCTTGTATTTTTGATTATTCAGTAGTTTTCTTTTGATTCTAGCATGTGTCCAATTGTTTACCTCTAGTTCTATTGTTCACGATCGCTTTATTTGGTGTCAGATTTCCAGTTTCATCGGATATAATGCCAGTGGCATAGAGTGAATGTGTTTGTGTGAATGGATTCTTATTTCCAGGCATACTGCCTCCTCTGGTTCACTTCAGCTGTTGGTTTTTCTCCAATGATATACCTTCCATTGGTTTTTCCCGATGGCTGAGGTGCGTCGGTGGTATGTCTACCCCCACACTTTCTTTCTTGTGGGAGTGGAGATATCAGAATGTTTAAGTTAGGTATGGTTGGTATTACTAACATCTTCTGTCCTATCAATTCTTTAGCTGAGTGACTGTGATATGTTGATTATAGATATAAGTCTAGTCCTAAGTTACTAACACACTAACATTCTATTTAATTAAAAAAATACAATTAAAAAAAATAACATAAAATAGAAAAAAAATAAAAATAACTAAAAATAAAAAAAATAATAATAAAAAAAAATTATTAGTTTTAGGTATTAACATAGTTGTAAATCTTTTACTAACTTCGTTTCCTCTTAACATACTTTCTAGGTTTCTAATAACATAGAACTATGTTAGTAGAAATTAAGTATTAAGCTTTTATTTAACATATAGAATGGGTTGGGCTACACTCACACGTCATCACATAGGTTAAGTTGGAAGGGTTCTTTGCTTTTACTACACGCATTTAATTTTGGCAAGTTGGAATGGTTCTTTGCTTTTTCTACTTTTCGCTTTTAATTTTGGCCCAGAATGGCATCCTTACTACCTTTATTTGAGTGGAAAGGGGGGCAATCAAAATTTAGCCACCAAGCTTACCATATAAAAGAAAAAAAAAAGGATTCCATGCTTGTAGAATTTCTGATCTTTGCTTGCAAAAAACTAAACCAATTGATTTTTGACATCTTCATTTAAACTAAATGTTTTGCAGTCTAAAGAGTTCTGTAAAGACCAGAATAAGTAATAATTGGAGGGTGCTAAATCTAAAGAATATGGTGGGTGTGGTAGCACATCCCATCCAAGCTGCAATAGCTTCTGGCAAATCATCAAACTTGTATGAAGTCTGGCATTGTCATGGTGAAACACTGTCTTTTCTGTTAATCAGTTCTGGCCTATTCTGTTTGATGGAATCACTCAATTTGTCCAATTAGTGACAGTACACTTTTGAATTAATTGTGGAATTGTCTGGTAGAAGCTGAAAAAAAAAAAAAACAATTCCCTTGAAATCCCACCAAACAAAGAGCATCGTTTTTTGATGAATATTGGTTTTTGAGTGCTTTGAGCCAACTCATCGCTTCTGCTCCATGATTGCTTGCATTCAACATTGTTGTAAACAATCCATTTTTCATCACTAGTTATGATTCGCTTCAGAAAGGGATCATTCTCTTCATGTTTGAGCAGCAAATCACAGATGTCAATGCAATGGAGCAAATCTCTTTCTTTGAGAACATGTGGAACCCTAGTATTGAGCTTTGAAATGAAACCAAGTCATTTCAAATGGTCGTGAATGGTTGAATTAAAAAAATTCAATCTTGTAGCAATTTCTCGTGTTGTTATTCAGCGGTTTGCTTCAACCAATACCTTTATTTTATCATCATCAGCTTCAACTGACTTTCCAGAATGTGGTGCACCTTTAATAGAAATTGTCTGAATGAAATTTTGCAAACCAGTTTTTGCATGGGTGTTCTGTTAACACATCTTCTTCATACACTTCATATAACTTTTTTCTTACTTGAACAGCATTCTTACCTTTTCAGTAATAAAAAAGCAAAACATGCCAAAAATCTCCATTTTATTTTCCATTTTGATGAGACACCCAAAAATAAACAACTGCACAGATTAAAAAAATTTTTTTTTATAAATAAACCTTGAAATGTCAGCTGTCAATATATATAATGACAATAAGGTTTAGAATGAAATTGACTGATTAAAAATACAACTAACAACACTCATGGAAAAAAACAAAATTACTTTCTGAACAACCCAATAGGTTTATTTTACACAGATTTTTTTGCAACAGTTCCTTCATGAATAGAACATCATTATAAATCAAGGCTTTAGATAATGGCTGTAACTTTTCTCACTGACACAGATCTGAGAATACTTCCTATTCATCCAAATCTCCATGCATCACTTATCATGCATTGAAATATCCACATTTATAAGTGCTTTTCAAGCATTTATAATTATATATCATTTTATAACACAAAATTTTTCTCTATAATTAAAACTATACTAACTTAATTACATTAATTTAAGAATTAAATTGCAGTATGTAACTAATTAAAATTCTTACCTTTTAGCAATACCAGCTATGACATAATGAGGTAATGGCACTCCAGACTGATCAATATGAATAATGAAATCTATATTAAAAAAAATATTTTAAGATGTGCATAAAATAATAAAACATGATTTGAAATAGCACTTAATAACTATATAAAAATAAGTAAAAATTTATTGTTATTAAAATGTATAAAATTATTCTATTTAGCTCTATTTTATATTTAAAGCAAAACATAAAATTTATACCCAAAAAGTTTTTATAATAATTAGGGAGCAATATTTCTAGTTTATATTAAAGCTATCAGTAAGCTAAAAAACTAAATACTTCCAGACTGATATAAACTTACAAAATGAAAAACTGCATAAATGATATTTCTCATAAAACTATTTAAATATAATTATTTTTTGATGTCATACCAATAAGATATGTGTCCAACAAAGGAAGACCTGGCAACACAATGCTGCTAGCAATCTTCTCTCTTCCATTAAAAAGAATTGCAAAATCTTCAAGCATTAAATATTCAACAAAGCTAATATATTTATATAAATTTTGTTGAGTATAATAATTTGGCCACCCACTGTAGTACTAGGCACATAAGTAGTATATGTACTATACTATAAACTATACAGTTTTTTTATTGACTTTTAGTGAGATCATTTTCTTTCTTTCTTCTAGTTTTTACAATGTTTTTCAATTAATAATTAATATTATGGTTATTAAATAGCAAAGCCATTAGAGCTCTATCTTGTCTGTCTACATCATGATTAGATTAATTAACAGATGAATGATAGAAATTGACAGGCCAAGTCCATATTCTCTTTAAAAATATGTGGACTTATGGGATCTGAAAATGAACCCAAATATTCTAGGCATTATCACTTGGAAGATATGAAGGAGGATAGTATTATCATATTGTCCGCATAGATGAAAATCTATACAGTTGATTCCGCTTAATTGGGACACATTGGGACTAATCCATTTTGGCCCAATTAAACAAAATAATAATAAATTCTAAAATAAAATATGTAATACAAGGAAATAAATAAGTAATAAATTCTAAAATAAAATATGTAATTCATAGGTAAATAAATAGGCAAAAACTAAAATAAAATATGTAATTCGTAGGCAAATAAATAATAGGTAAAAAAACTGAAGTAGTAATAAATTCTAAAATATGTAATTTGTAGGTAAAAAAATAGTAATTAGGTACCTATTTTAATGCTTTATTAAAATAGGTACCTAATTATTAGCTTTTAAGCGATCTCCTCTGACTTTGCCTTCAACACTGGGCCACTGATATTCGTGCTTCACCTGCTAACTATAGGAAACCATTGATCTAATGCTTCTTTGACTTCTGGATCCTTACCATCATGCTTTCTTTTGGATGTTCCTTGAATTTCTTTCTGTAATGCCCACTCCTCATGCAATTGATTTTCTTGTCGTAGGAGATGCACTATGGTAGATTTTGGTACACCAGTTATATCAGCAAGTCTATGATGGCTTATATTAAATGGCTGGCTTTTAATTTTATCCAGCAAAGCAATTTTACTTGAAAGTATAAAATTATTTCTTGGCATCTTGGCAAAGATTTAAAAATTTTAAATAAAATCGACGCTGTAAATGAATATTGTTAGGTATAGTATATAGTAATGTTAGACTCTTAAGCAGATGCATACTGACTGATTCGCATCATGCTAATGTTGCTAAATAATAGTGTATGTAGTGTTGACACACTTTCAAAAAATCCCTAAAATATATCAAAAATTGCTAAATTTCTTTTCTGCTATTGTCCCAATTAAGTGAAAAGTTGTCCCAATTAAACCTTTAAATTATGTATTAGTTTATTAGTTTGGTTTCCATTTGAGATTTGGCCCAATTAAGTGGCTACCCAAATTTACCAGTGGTCCAATTAAGCAGAATCAACTGTATAATATTTCCATATCAGCAGCAGTCTATTTATTAGAGACATTCTCTAAGAAAATTACTTTTATTTTGTGTAATAATATTAATGCTTTATTCCAAAATAACAATTATGTCATAAGAAATTACAGAAATTCTTATTCTGAAACATTTTATACATTTCAGTTAAATGATCATCATCTGCAGACAAAATGTATTTTAATACATTTTGTATGCTAATGATGATCATATATATGATTAAAAATATTTCAAAATAATAAATTTCTGTTATTTCTATGATTTAGCAGTTATTTTGAGATAAGTAATGGACACTAAATTTTGATAATATAAAAGATTAATTATAATAATTACTGAAGCAATTTTATCATCATTTATACAATTAGATATTATTTTAGCATATTTTTGAGTGAAAAAATGGATAATATTTTTAGACTCAAAATTGCATCATAATTGTTTCCATTTAAATTATTGTAATTTTGTCCCCAATTTATAAAAATTCAATTACAAGCATATTTCAAGAATGCTCCATGCTCATAATTTGGGTAAATGTGTATTTTATTATATTATTATATAATATTTTTTATAATTAATGTTAATAATATATTATACTTTTTTATCTTTTAATCTTGATTGATGATGGAAACTTGCCAAATGAACTTTTTATTGCTTTTTTTTATGATCAGCTAACCTCAGCTGTTTGATTTTTTGTAATATGAATCTTAGCTTATCTGTAAAGGTATGCTTTGTGTATTTTGCCAACAAAACATGACCTTTCTCCATTCAAAAATGGAGAAATTTCCATAAATATTAAATTTATATATATATATATATACATATGCATATAATTTTTTTCAGCAATATATGAAACTTCAAAGAGAACAGCTTGGTTATAAAGAATTATTTAACAAAATACATCAGAGAGCTATAAGTTCTTTCATTGATGCATCCTTTAAACAGAAATGGCCATTGTTAGAGCATAAATGGAAACAAGTTGCTAATGACTTATTGCGATGGAAATGGAAATTAGATAGTTCTCTACCTGGAAAACTTGGGCAAATTGGAGATTGGCTAAATCAAGCAGAACAATATTTGGCGGGAGATGTGCTTCCATCTGGTAAAGAAGAAGATATGCCACAGATTGTAAGCATGAAACTTGAAGAACATAAGGTGCATTAATTTTTATATTTTAAAAATAAAAGTAATTATTAATTTAATTAAAAATTCTTTATTTATATTCTATAGTTATTCTTTCGAGATTTAAACAATATCCAACAGACATTTAAACAACTAAGAGTTTCTCCTGAAGCATCTACTGTTTTACCTGAACATTTACAAGATATTAATGATCGTTTGGAAAAGGTTTCCAATCAGTCTAATCAGCGTCATTTAAAATTAGAATATGAAGATCATAAATATCGTATAATAATCCTTTTGTCTACAATAGAAACAAAATTACAATATTGGAATAATAAATTAGGAAATCAAACTCAAGTTGATAAAATGATTAAAGAATACAAGGTAAACTATTTTGTTTTAAAATTATTGACAATATTGAACTTGTGTTAAAAATTTTTGTGATTAATTACTTAAATTTTTAGTCAAATAAAGATATAAATGGTTTAGTATTTGATAATAAAATTTAAAAACTGAAAAGAAAATCTTAAATTAATCATAATTAAATTTTTTGTTAATTTTTATAATTAAATTAATTAACATGGTATAAATTTTATTCAAAATCAAAAATATATATAGTAATTTGCTGAAGTTATGACATAGGTCAGAGGTGTTCAACCCGTCGATCATGATCGACTGGTTGATTGTGGAGCGATTTTTGGTCAATCTCTTGTTTATTCCTCTCAAGTTGATTCTTCCTTACAAATTTAATTAAAACTGAAAACATAATAATTTATTTATCATTATTTTGTATTATTTTTTAATTCTCTTCAATTGTATTGCTATTGTTTATTTATTTTTTATTAAAATTGTGAAATCACTAATTTTCTCATCATTTGGATGTATACACACAAAAAGTTTCCAAAATTCAATGCAAAAAGTTTTGTTGTGGTTCGGATTAACATACTTGTCAAAATCCACTTTTTCAAATATTAACATAATAAAAAATAAAGAAACCAAATTACAAATGATCATTTGGATGATTGTCTGCAATTAGCCACTTCATATCAACCTGACTATGAAAATATTGCGAGCTCCAAACTATGCCATATTTCACATTAACTTTTTTTAATTAACCAGCATTTCCTGTAACTTATGAATCTGTAATAATTTCTAATTTTAGTTTTCTAAAATAGAGAAATAAATATTTTATATTTGTTTTACATATTATATTAAAATAATTAAAAGTGATAAATAAATTTTTAAATACACAAATAAAGTTTTTAGGATTGGGAGAATGGGTCCTTTGAAGTGAGTGAGTGCTAAACTAGCCAAACTTCCCCCAGTGGTTTATTTTTGAATTAACCGCCAAATTAATAATTATTTTAAATTTACGCTGCGGTGCCACCATCTGTCAGGTTAGTAATTATTAATTTAAATTTAGGCTAAGGTGGCGCCATCTATTATTTAATAATTATTTCTTGTTATTGTTGTTCATTGTTTGTTCAAATCAAAGTCCTCAAGAATTTCCATGCTGGTTCAATAAATCCAATCCCCTCAATCAATTTTAAAATTGTCAGGTTCTGATCTGTTGACTTAGGTTAATATCAAATTCTTCAGGTAAGCTTTGCTTTCATACTTCATTAAAATCATAGCGTTTGAGATCCTTATTAGGGGAGTTTAGCATCTCAAAAACATCTTCAGATATAACATCCAAATCAAGTTTGCTGCCATAAGAAGCTCTTGTTGCCTAAGCAATAGAATCATATATGGCAACAAACTTGATTTGGAAGACAACAGGATTAACTTTGGAGTGGTATCTGAATCCTGATTAAGCTGTGAAGAAAAAGCAAACTTTCTTCCAAATATCTTTTATTGTTTTGTCAGCAGCTTCAGTCTAGGAACCCTCTATACCAAGAGTGGGCAACCTTTTTTTTGTAGGGGGTCTTATGAAAAATTTATGGTGGGCCACGGGCCAAAACAAAAACAATTGATAATAGAATGGTGAGACTATTGGGCAACCTTTTTTTTGTAGGGGGCCGTATAGAAAAATTTATAGTGGACCACGAATAGTATTTATTTAAAAAAGAGAAAACAAAAACAATTGATAATAATAGTATTTATTTAAAAAAAGAGAAGGTACTACAAAAACAATTGATAATAAAAGTATTTATTTAAAAAAGAGAAGATACAGGTATAAGTATACATAGCGTTGTATTAGATATAATAAAATAATGTGGCCCGCAATACATAGCGTTGGTATTAGATATAATAAAATAATGTGGCCCGTGGGCTGGAGGTTGCCCACCCCTACTCTATACCTTATTACATATAGGATATTGAAAGCCTTCCAAAATTTTTCAGTATCTTTTTCTTATTAAATTTTATGCCACTTTCCATCCTACTGGTATTCTAATACCCTTTATAGTCTGTCCATACTAGTGATGAAGTTTTCTGTTCTTGTTTTATGTTGCTTTTCTGCTGGAAATAACTACAAGTGGCAGTGATATTCCAGCATTTGTCAAATGCAGTCTATAGTTGTAGTAGGTCAGCTATGAGATGAAGAATTAGTTCAATGGCTAAATACTTTTTGAAGAAATCTGATGGTATGGAACCAGAAATTGAATCCAAATTTTCCATGATGAAATGCAACACAATTCCACGTGATTGATTCATTTTTCACTGTAAATTGGTAGAAGTTGGTTTGGATTTTCACCCAGAGTCAGGGTCAAATTTGGGTCCTAATTCAATGGATGGGTAGTGTTTGGGCCAAGGCAATTTATATATGTATGAGATGCAAATTACTCTTCATTTTTAGGTACCAATTTATTAATAACATAAAAGGATCATAATAGAATGTAGAGATTAATTTGCTCACTTTGCTTAATAAATTGGGTCTGGGGCAATGACGAAAGTGTGGGATGATGTGACATCAGATAATATAAATCGGGGGGATTCCTGTATATAGGAAAATGAAATTAATATTTTGAGCACTAGCTGAAAATCAATTTTTCGGTTCATTGTCAGCCACAGTTTTCAGACGTTTATAGTTTCCATTTTACATTTCACAAAAACCAATCTGTCTATTTTGTAAAAATCAAAAAATTTTTAGTTTTTTTCTTTTCTTTTTCTGAAAAATCAAGAAGAATTATACAATATAATGAATCAGAACTGAAGATGATACAATAAATCATAAATTTGCAATAAATTATAAAAAAGTGATTCACAGTGATTATATAATATGATTGCTGCAAAAAAATGAAAAATTCTGCCTAATATTAAAAATTATTTAAGATTATAATATACAGATAGTCCTTGACTTATGATGACTCGAGTTACGATGATTCGCACTTACGATGGCCAGAAATTATTATTAAAAATTCTCTAATTCAACTGTGATGCTTGCATATATATACATATACCACATTGCTTTTATATATGCATCACAGCATTGCCATTAGTTGGCAAGCAAAAGCCTTATTACTATATTTTGTCATAAATCTGTCATGTCCAGTAAAAGAAATAATATTCTAATGAAAATTCTAACGTAAAAAAGAAGGTGAGGAAAGCTTTGTTTAACCATTTTAAGTTAAATAGAAATTTAATATATGAAAATATTAAAACAGAAATCAAACAAATCAAGAATTAAAAAAGTCTTCAACTTAAGTCAGAATCTACTTATGATGGAGACGTTGGAACAGAACCCTGTTGTAAGTCCTGGAATATCTGTAATTACAAACTATAATTTTTTACTTGATATTCATGATATTTGTGAAAATTGATATTCATGAATTTTCAATTAAATAAAATTTTATACAGATTTCATGAATTTCCCAATATTGAAATTTTATTATTCATTAGAAAATAAAAAATAAAATTTTCTATATAATGGTAAAATTTGCTTTATACAATAGCAAAAACATCAGTGACACAAAAATTGCACAAGAAACTCAAGTTAACAGTTTTAAAATTACTGTATGACATATGACTGTGGCAAGATTGTGTAATTGATGATGCCCATATGAGATATGATTGCAGCATTCAAAGTATTAATAAAACTACCAACAATTGTACTTATTAAAATTTTAATAATCATTAATTCTATTACATGAATATGGATACATATATATTAATAAATAATGATAGTGTGCTTAAGGTAATGCTTACTTAATGTATTTTTGTTATAATAACAGTATCCCTACCCATTCCTGCTATAATATACTTATAGCTGCCATAGCATACCAGTGTCACATATAAACTTTCTAACCATTTGGAAATTTACACAATGCAATGAAATTTAAAATGGCCAAAGAGGCTGACCAAACTTTTAGGGTCTGAGGATGACACATTACTGAAATTAATGAAAATACTTTATCAAGACTACTGTTTTTATTTATCAAAATGGGACAATAAAAAAAATAAATAAAAATTTTAATTAAATGCATAATTTTATACAATATTTAAATAACAGTTTGCAAATACTAGTTTTAAATATATTATGAAGAAATAATGTGTCTAAGTAGAACAAAAAATAGTATATAAATGACATAAAGAAGAACAGAGGAATTTATAATACCAATTAAATCAATAGATAAAATATAACTATAAATGGATTCTAATTAATATTATTTTTTTTCAAAGATGCTCCCTAAACTTGGCATTGCAAGTTTTTTGCAAGTTTTTTTTTATATTGTGACTCATATAAGTTTATTGTGATTAGCAAATGTAATGTCAAATGCTGATTTGTCAAATGAGAACAATGCTTTGTCTTAAAGGCATTCATTAAAGAAAATGACAATTAACATAGGTAAGTGGAACTAAAAAGTGAATTGAGATATGCTACAACACACTATATTCCAGGTTACTTTTCTTTTCAAAGTAGATTCCAAAACTTAATATCAAACATGTATTAGTATCCTTATGCATGCAGCAAATTTAATTTCAGACAATTTATGACATATAGAAATGCATACTTATACATATCCACAAAACTTTTGTTTATTCCTGGATTTTTCAAAGTAAACACAGTGAAATAAATTAATATATTAAATTTTTATATCGGACTGACAATAAGAATATATTTCATATATTATAAAAACAAATTTGGTTCTTACCTTCTACAATATTGCATTGTAAGAGAATATTCATTGCATTAATGATGTAATTCTATCAATAATGTAACTTCGATCAATATTGATTAGTTATTGATTAATCTCTATTTATATCTAGGATATTTATCATCATTATTAAGTGCAAAATTTTATTAATAATTTAATTGTAAAATTATTAAAATTTTAAAAATAAATTTTAAAATTTTAGTAATTTTATACTGTATTTTAGGATTTAGGTCATCAATATAAAGTTTAAGTGTTGAATGTTTTTAATGAATGGGCTAAATTATCAATTAAAGTATAAATTTCCAAAACTGAAAATTATATCGCATAAAATAGATAGTATATTTTATATTGAAATATAATAAAAAAGATTTTCAAATTATTTACAAGGAATACGTAAATTTTAAGTAATATGATTATCAATTATATCATAATAAATATTAATTATAGTGCTTGAACATTCAATAGAGTCAGATAGAAATCATGTCTGAGTTTATATAACAGGGGTGGTCAAACTTCATGTCACTACCAGCCATATAGCTGAATCTGAAATACTTGAGAGCCGCAATCAGTTTCTTTCTGGGTCAAAGAGGGCCGCATTAGTTTTTTCGGGTAATCTTAACAATGGCTTCAAAAATTGTATATTATATATTTCACATATATTTATTTCTTATATATGCATACTACTTTTTATAATTAATAAACAAATTATAAATATAATAATTTTTTTAATTAAATAGATATTTGTTCCATATTAACTATTGATTTTCATGATATGAAGCCATATTGAAGGTTCCTAAGAGCCACAATTTGGCCATCGTGGTTATATAATAACAGCGGGATTTTATAGTGTTTTTTCTAAACGAAATATGAAGGTTGGAAAGCAGGAACTATTTTTATATTAATTATTTCTGTTGGCGATATAAATATTAGAATGTTTAGCTCTATTTCCAGTATTAAGGGAAAAACAATAAATTATGCAATATACAGGCAAGCATGTATGTGTAAATTTCCATTGTGGAAATTGCGATTACTTTAACATATCATTCAATTGATTTTATGTAAACTATTCAGATTTTATGTTGATTATTGTATATTTATTTTTAAATAAATTGTATTAAAATTTAATATTTTCTTTCTGACTGACTGGTAGAAGTTATTATTTTAAATATATTGTATAGAAACGTTTCTCAAATGTAATAAGGCGATACTCAGGGATCGATAAGCTTTCTGAAAAAATACAAAAAAAAAAAAATAGATAATTTTAATAATAATCTTAAATTAAAATATTTATAAATCATATAGGGGAAAGTAGGCCAAATGGTATCGTAAGTTAAATCGTACTACCGCTATTTTTTCCTAAACGAATTATCATTTTTTAATGTGGCAACATTATTCTGTTGTATCCTATGTCATACCATGGTCTTTAAATGTATATGGTCACTCCACTCCTACCGATAAAAATTCTTTTGAGTATCATTAAAATTTAAAAAAAATAAAATTTTTTTTTATCAAGATATTTCAAGAATGCAATTAATTTTTTCAATTATTTTTTAAATAAAATGTTATTTTCCTTTACAAATTGGATTGTCTTTAAAAAAAAAGTGAAACCAAGCTTTTCGTATATCAAAATATAATTAAAATTAAATTTTAATACAGTTTCATAAGAAAATTATCCGGAAAAAACTTGATAAATATATAATTTGTTGATCGCATTAAAATTCATTATATTTGGCCAAGTTAAATTTATCATTTTATCTAAGTAAATAAGTAAACCTATTATCTCTGGAAATATAAATATAACAAATTGTAGGAATATATAATTAAAATTTACAATAAAAAGATTTATTTTCTCCTTTTACTGACAAAAGGATACACAAAATCTTCTGAATAGTATACAGTAATAATAAATAACATTAAATAATTTTTTTTGTAGGTAACGAGTATCTAGTGAGCATTATGTTTTCTCATTATGATCAAAATAACGACGGATTATTAGAAGCTGAAGAACTCTGGCAGGCAGCTGCAAAGGATCATCTCGGACAGTTATCGACATTCTGCATCTTGGCAGACATGCTCCTGTTTGACGACACAGATCGCGATGGACAATTAAATATCAACGAATTTTATCTTGCTTTTAGTAAGTTATACAGTAAGTTGTCCAAGCTTTCGTTGCTTTGCTAATAGAACCGTTCATTTTGCAACGGAATAATTACTATTGATTAGCTCGGCACCTGCTTGCATTTAATTTGCATATAAACTACCAATTATTTTATATGTAAATTTATTGAAATTAAACTAAATAAAAATGCATGAATGCGAATGGAAAATCCTTACAAGCACCATTTGTACATTTTTAATCTCTGAGTAATTCAAATTAGATAAATTTCTTTAACTTAATTAAATATAGAAGAATAAAATCATTAAATGAATGTTTAATGAAGTGAAAATTTTTCAAAATATGATTAGTAAATTGTTTATTGTTTTAAATAAATCTTTCATTGAATTAGGTTAATTTGTTGACTTTTGTTTCACTTTTTGGCATTGTGTGCTTTAATTGTTAGTTTCTTGCTCTTTTGTAATTGCTGTTTAAAATGCAAAATTTCGAGAAACTTCTGTGCAGTAAATTTTAGTTACGAATAATGTTTACGACAGTTAGATATGCACATATAAAAAATATAAATCTATATGGTAAAAATTTTTAACAAAATTTTAATTAGATTACTAAAACTCATTTATTCCAGTCAGGGATTTCTACATAAAGCAATTAAAGATGGAAAGAGGTTTTCTGTTGAAAAAACAGTGCTGCACAAAACAAAAAAAACCAGACGAAGGAAAATTTTTACAATAGAAGCTACTGCTATTTTTTTTTTCTGGTTTAATTAATTATAGACAATTTAATGCAAAAATATGATTTTTAACTCCAGGTGTGTCTGTGGTATCATTAGATAAAGGCTTGGAAATCAATCATGTTACTGCACGAATAGGAGACAATGTCGAAATCAAGTGCGACGTGACAGGAACTCCTCCACCTCCCATTGTATGGAGAAGAAATGACTTGGATCTTTCCGTTCTTACTGAAGAGGAGATTAAAGTAAGATAAATAAGAAATTTTTTTATACATTTATTAAAATTATACCACAATATAAAATCTAACAATTAGAATGAAATTATTGCGTATATGTCAGAAAAATCCAAAGAAAAATCTTATAAATCAGCGATAAATTGAGTTTTAAGTGAACAATAAAGTAGATTAAGTGTATTTAATAAAATAAAAAATCTTATAACTTATATAAGATTTGCCTTCTATAAATATGCACAAAGAAAAGCTCTTTCAGGCCAAAACAAACATTTAACCAGAAATATCTTCATCTACATTATCATAAGCCTTTTTTTTTTACAAAAGACAAGCATTCAGTATAAATAAAACTGTTTCCGATTGAAATGTTTGTTTTGCCCGTAAGAGATATTGTCTTGTATGCCATTCAACAATTATTTTTTATCACAATTATTTTTATTTTGGCAGTGATCGCTTTTACCATAGTTTTTTAAGTTAGTTTTTAGTTTAATTATTATTTAATTAAACTATAAAAAATAAATATGGATGAATTGTTAATGTTGGCTTTAATGAAAATAGTTTTCAGTGAATAGTGGAATACAATTTATTGACAATTTGAAAATCACTCAATAAAAAATAAGTTGTCAACAAACTTTGCTGCTAAAAAAATGATATAATGAAAGAAATAATACAATTAACAATTAAAAACTTTTAATTGTATAAAATATACAAACATTTAAAAAAAAAAAACACGGATTTTCCATCTACTTATTAAGGATTATCATTAAGTGAACAAATGAATCGATATTTATTAACAAATAAATATTTTTCATTGTGAAAGGTCTTGATAGAAGAAGGCTAAATTATTTAATTTTTTTTGTAATGTGCTTATGTGTTTTGCACAATTAAAAAAAGTAATTGCTAAATGAATCGTCCTATACTTGACATTTCTTTGATTCAATAACATAAAGTTTACCTAGTCCTAAATATTGTATAATGCTTTTATTTTGTTTAATACAATGTATATGACATTTACAGTATGGTAGATCCAACTTGAGTGGTTAATTTGTCCAAAAAAATTTCTGTGTAAGTCAAAAATTGCATAGATCTAGCAATGCTTAAATTCGATATACATGAATCAATATTAGGAAATGGAATAGTTAAATGAAACTTATGAGCAGACTTTATGCATAGATAAGAAAATTTAAGAACATAAATGAAATTTTTTGTAGAAAAGTAAATTGTTTTATGAATTTTTTATTCACATTTTATGGAAATTAAAAAAAATAAAGAGAATTATGCATCAGCATATCTCTGAAACCGTGACTGTATATATTTTTCTGATATTACAAATATTAGTTAACTTACGCATTTTGTTCAGTTATTGCAATTCAATAATTTCTACTATTTATGATTCTGTTGGAGCAAATTTCAGATAATTTATGGAATATATAGAATAATATTTAATTTTATAAAAGTTTGATAAAAAAAATTTAATATTTTAAAAACTTTATTTTGTATTTTTTTTTCAAAAAGGTGTTCATTGATGGTTCTCTTTATCTGACAAATGTTCAACTTATACATGCTGGAAAATATACATGCCATGCACAGCGTAACCAGGATGTCATTCAAACTCATGTATTACATGTAGAGAGTAAGTTATAAAAAAAATAAAAAAAAAAAAAAATAATAATAATAAATTACCTTTTATAAAAGGTGTTCCAGAAGTTCATGTTGTCCCTAAATTGCAATATCATGCTCCCGGAGAATTAGCAGAGATGGAATGTCACGTGAGTGGCATCCCGATGCCTAAAGTGACTTGGCTAAAGAATGACGAAGAATTAAAGATGAATAACGAAAAATACAAAATTATAGGTAAACTTTTCTGAAAATTAAAATTTGATTGATTAAATTTTCAAATTTATTATTTTTTACTTTCAGGAAACAGTACTGCTTTAGTGGTTGGAAAAATCATGTACAGCGATACTGGTGCATACATGTGCGTGGCTAGTAATCCAGCAGGAACGACACGAGATATAAGCTCTTTAGTTGTACAGGATCAACCCACTCCAAGTATGTATTACATTTTGAAATACTGTATAATAATCTGTATCTATAATTATAAAACTTTAAGAGAACAATTACTTTTCATAAAATGTAGCTAAAAACAAAAAAATATATTTATCTCTGAACAATGTGTTAAGAATAACTCAATTGTAATTAAAAGCATTGCAAAACTAAGTAATTATTAAAGAATTTAAATTAATTTACTAACTTCCAAATATTTCTCATAATTAAGAGTACAGATATCCCTCATATAACATGATAGATAGGTTCCTAAAAAATGCTGTGTTCTGTGAAACCATGTAAATTTAAATTAATTTACTAACTTCCAAATATTTCTCATAATTAAGAGTACAGATATCCTTCATATAACATGATAGATAGGTATCAAACAGCACAAAACGCAGTTAGTTTTATATTATGTTTATTTTACCATCGAAAACGTTTGCATTTTTTTCGATGGTAAAATAAACATAATATAAAACTAACTGCGTTTTGTGCTGTTTGATATTATTCAAAAAGGAAGTTTTTAAGCAGTTTTAAGTGAATGTAATCGATTCTCATGATAGATAGGTTCCTAAAAAATGCTGTGTTCTGTGAAACCATATTATATGAGATCTGGAACCAATAAAAAAGGAGTCATAATCCAAAACCAATTAAAAAGAAATAACTTTAATTCCTCATAAAAATCTTAACAACATAAAATATATACATAAGACCCCAACAAACAATATATGTAAAACAAAAAGAAAGAAAGAAAGTATAAAGCCTATGTAACATTCATTTAATAATTACACTCAGCTCTCGATTTACACAATGATACATTCCTGGAAAAATAAAACAAAAAGAAAGAAAGTATAAAGCCTATGTAACATTCATTTAATAATTACACTCAGCCCTCGATTTACACAATGATACATTCCTGGAAAAATTGGAGAATTCATACAAAATAGAAGGATATGTTCAATTAAACTGTAAACCATGTAAATCGATCTAAAGAAGCTAAAGAAAAGTCGAGGATATGGTCTTTATAACAGTGTAAAATGAGATAAGGATTAAAGGAAAAAAAAGGGATTGGTTCATTAATTTTTACATACAATTTAATGCTTATACTTTTTCAATTTATTTTTGAAAATGAAAACAAACATTAATTAACATCGAATACAGTAAAAAAAAAAATTAACAATATTCTGTACAAATAAAAACAATAAAAGCATTCAAACGTAAATAGGGGAGCTGCAAGCATGAGTTGAGTTCAGTTGAACTGCGAGGCTTGGACAGTAAAAGTTAATAGTGAACGATAAATTGTGAAAGCGAAAGTGGACTAAGAAGAACTGTGAGTTATTCTGAATTAAAGACATAAATTAGTGTTGTATGAGATAATTATCAGATTTTGTATTGAATTTAGTTATAGTGAAATAAGATTATTTTGTTTTGTGTGAATAAATTGGACTATACGAAATATAGCTGTATTCACTCTTTATTAATCTCTTCGAACTCATAAACCCACAAAAGGTGACAATATGATACTTTTTTAATTTATAAGTGGCATAATTGCAAAACAATCAAAATAAAACCCCAAAAAAATTTTTCTCGTTTTCATTTAAAAACCGTGTAAAAGCAAAACTGTGTAAATTGAGTGCCGTGCAAATCGAGCGCTAGGAGTATATCTCGGTTTTCATTTAAAAACCGTGTAAAAGCGAAACTGTGTAAATTGAGTGCCGTGCAAATCGAGCACTAGGAGTATATCTCCCTTACTACTATTCAGTTAAAATGAGAACGTTTTTCTTTTTAACAATATCAACTTCACTTTCTGAACATTTTTCTGCATTTAAAGTTTGTGTATTTTCTGCTCGCTTTACAAAATCTGTAATCTAACCATTACAAAACAATTGTTCCTTAAGACATAACCAAGAATAATTTAGGAATAAAAAAGTTTTTTTTTCTATTTCACATACTCTACTGAAGAATAAAAACTTATTTTTTTTTTCAAGAACTGAACGTTTGGAACAGAAAATATTCAATGGTCGACAATTAACTCAATTTCAAATCTAAATTGAAAGTAGACTGCCATGAGAGGGATGATAATGCAAACTAGTGAAATTGTATTTATGATTAATTTTAGCAAAGTATTTCCCAGTGATTGCATTTTGTGTGTCCATACTGTGGATTTATAAAAAATTAATGAAAATGTTTTGTGTTGTAGAAGAGTAAACGTAATTTTCTAAATGTGTTAAGTAAAAACCATGTTGTAGAAGTACTGTATTATATGAGGGTTTCTGCAACGTTCGAATCACATTAGAGCGAAACAATGTTATAGGAGGGATAATTGTATATTGCAATGATATATTCCCAATTTTTAACAATGAATAACATATTTTGCACACTTAATAATTAAAAACTTAATAAACTGTATAATATATCATTTTCATTTAGATAAAATAATAAGTGTGATTTAGTCGATCATTTAAAATAAAAAAGGCTGCATATTTAAATATTTTTTCTCTTTAGCACTTTCTGAAGAACGACGATTCTTTGTTTTTCATGATTGGGGAATGTCTGTATACAATCCTGACAACTGTCGATTGTATCATCAAATTCAGAGCACTGATATAATTCCGGGAACTCAAGAATACGTCTGTGGAGATCGAGGCATTAATTGTTCTTGGGGAAGAGCTATTAATGTTGCAGATCGCTACATCTATGTTTCTCAACCTTCAAAAGATAGAATATTAATTATATCGAGAATACAAATGGTTGTGGTAGATGTAAGTACACGTTATAAAATATTTTAAATTTGTTTCCCTACAAAGAATTTTAAGATTAAATCTAATTATAGGTTGTTGTGACAGATAAGTATCCCATTGATTTACACTATGTACCGCATTTTGACCAAGTCTGGGTTTTATGCTGGAGGGGTCCTCAAGATCGAGGTACTAAAACCATCCAGATTATTAGAGATGCTAGTCAGAAAAAGAAACATCATACCGTTCATCCAGAACCAGTTGATGGACACTTCGATTTGGTAGATTTGGTTGTTAATTGCAGTTATCGTTTTGTAAAAATTATAATTCTCAAACTACAATTATTAATTTGCAGGTTAGTGGACTTTTTATTCCTTCAACTCAAGATTTCAAGCACAGTTGGAAGTATGGATATGTTGTCCATACAAATCAGCGAGGAATGTATAAATTAGATTTACAATCAATGAAATATAGCAAAACTGTTGATCTTACGCCATATAATTGTGTACCTAAAAATGCAGACTTTTCTTCTTTAGGTAAGTTTTATTTCTAAAGAAAACTAAGCTTCTAGAAATTATTGCATCATCTAATTATAATTATCTCGTTAGGTGGCTTTGTGATTCTGGAATGTGCCGAACCCATCACAGATAAACCAACAGGACAGATAGTTTTGGATTATTTAACAGATACAGTTCTAGCTCACAAAGTGAATCTGTTTGGTCGTCCAAGAGTGTCACCAGATTCTCGTCGTGTTGTCACACTCCATAACAGCAACAATAGTGTGATTATAGTGACTCAAGAGATAACAGAAGACGGTAAGCAATTTACAATATCAAACTTCTTAAAAACACAATTATATATAACTTAATAATTTTTCAGGTCCAAAGTTTCTCTTTGATGTCAAAACTACTTTACACATTAGCGACATCACATTTTTCCCATCACGCACGACTCATAGCTATGATCTCTATGCTAGTTCAGCCACCAAAGAGGACATTCTCTTCATAGATTTAGCCGACGGTAAAGTAGAAATGATAACAGGTATTGGACGTGCAATGGATCCCAGGGTTGCGCAGTGGGGAAATACAAACCGACCAATCTCTGGTGCTGGTATTTTTGGCACCTATATGATAACCACAGCAAACGAGGCCATTTTTGTGGTCAACGGTAAAACCCGGACTGTAAATTGTGAAATTGGAAGTATAGTACATCCGAGACTGATGGTATGGGTGAAATCACAATGAAATACGGAATATTTATTTAATCTTGTGTTTGAGTTAACTCACAAAACTAGGGGAGCTTAATTTGCACTGGTCAGTTTTCAAACTAGCTCCATCACCTTGCAAAAAATAAAAAATAAAGAAAATGAATAAGCAACAAACCTTTGCATTTTTTGAAAATTTGCCATTAAATACATTTAGTTCCATTGAAAATATATCCATGCAGAAATTATCACCAAAAAATGCAAAGGTACTTTAAACAATATTTCATTGTGAATAATTTTTTATTTAAATCTTGTATCTATCTAGTCTTGTTATTGTACAGTGCATGATGGTATGTACAGCTTATACCCGTATAATTAGCATGTCTGAGTTTGTCATAATGTTTTCAATGAGTACAACGAATATTGACATATATCAGTTTGTTTGCAAAGTTTCCCTTATAACTCAAAAATTTTATTTATAGAATAAACATAGCACAGAAAATATTTTTTGTAAATATTTGGTTTTAGATGGATTATTGAAAAAAGTATTTTTACTTGTTGTATGTAATTGTATTGTATGTAAGCAAGTGTTGTGTACAAAACAGCTAGTTCTTCCACAGCAGAGAAACTGAACTGTCTAAAATTTCGACTATTTGTCCACCTTTAGCCATCCATTTACAACTTATCAATGTTTTTGAGAGAAAATTTAGTAAATACTTTTGAAGATCAGGATTAAAAAAAAAAAATGCCATAAATAGCATTTGTTTCTTCTTGCTGTTGCATTGGTCTGGTAAACGTAATGGATTTACTTCGGAAAGTTCATGTAATATATATACATATATATATAAATATATAAAATTTGTTTGTGATGTGTATTGTGCTTATTAGTGCACTGTCTTTTAGTGAATTATTTAAACTGCAAGAATTGCACTGGAACTTAAAAAGTAGTGACAACAGCATCGGCAAAAATTTAAGTTTTGTTCTTTCTACTTTAAGAAAACACGGTTCACTCAATTTTTATCATTTATGTAATGTAATTTAGTCAAACATTCTGTACACACTTGGATTTTTAGTAAAAATACTTAAACATTGTTTGTAAAAAAGATATAGATTATATTACGGTTACATTTTTTTTTTATTTAAATATTAAGCTACTTAGTTTTAATAAGTAATTATATGTAAAGAACGACTTGAATTTTTTATATTGGCATTTATGTTCGGTGATGCATTCCAAGTACACATGAAAATTTATTTTGTGCAAATATGCATAAGAAAAAAAACTGTAATTTATATCTGTTGCTTCTTGCTGAAAATCATGTTTTATATCAGATTTTCATGGGAAAAATAAATGTGCTAATTTGACCAGTCAAGAATCAAAATGTTCTGAATGTACACTACCATATTCTGATAATTTTTTTAAATATAAATTTTCACAATTTTTAATAACATACAATGTAACGGTGCCTACTATGATAAGAAATGACGTATCACTTGGTTGAATTAAATATTATGTACGCAATTATCTCATAATGTAAAAATTCTATCATATTCTGAACAACAAACAGTATACAAGTTTCCAACATTTTGCATTAAGTTTATTTCTTGTAAACTATAAAATTAACATAAAATTTTTATTGCATATGTATGAGTTTACATGAGATCCTTAGTCATACAACTTATTTAAAATTACCTACATGATACATTTCCTATGTCAACAATAATTAAAATTATGATTTCAAATCTTTACAACTCTAATGCTGTTGTTTTTTTCTTTGTAATAATTCACTTAGATAATATAAAATTTCATAAGCCAGTTTTACTTACACGAACAATTTTTTTTTTTTCATATATTCTCTATTAACTTAAGAAAATGTTGTTTTTTTCTTTGTAATAATTCACTTAGATAATATAAAATTTCATAAGCCAGTTTACTTACACAAACAATTTTTTTTTTCATATATTCTCTATTAACTTATGAAAATTTTTTTCTGACATAAATCTATATAAATTTTTTCACTTTTAAAATGATATATATGTATTTTCAATTATATGATAGAACATATAGAGGAAAAAATTTAATAAACTAACGTAACTGTGTATGAAATGTTGCAATTTTTTTGTGTACTGCTGCAGAACATTTGAACAATGGCACATTATACGATTCCTAACAGATCTGCTGAAATATCCTTTTTTTCATTTACAGGAACTATCTGAACTTCTCCAATTCTACTAGCTAGTCTACGATTATCTTATAAAGCACATATTTGGACATGCTGCTCTACATAAATACGATACTAAAATAAGTATCGATAGATAAAAAACAAGATAAAGGATTATGGTCCCTTTATTTTTTAGTCATTTTATACTTTATTAAACTGGAAGATTGCTTCTTAAGGCAAATACTCTCCAGTGACTAGTATTTTTTTCAAAATATTGATATACCCTCATAGAAAATCTTAAGGCAAAATCTTTCCACATTTTGGAAATTATCATGATTGTTAGATCTTTCTCACTTTAACATACAAAAATACAGTAGTTAAATAAATCTAGAAAATTTAGATGCCAATCTTCAGTTTTAGTGCAAACAAATTTCGTATAAAACTTAACAAATTTAGGAATTTTTCGGAGAATGCTGCAACATTACGTATTAACAATTCCAGAATTACAACTATCACTTTTATATTTAAAATGCGATTAACAATTTTTTTTAATCTTAAACTATCTAGTATTATAAAGAAGATTGAATTGTATATAATATTATCTATTCAGATATATTTATAATAAGATAACAAGGGAAAAAAATCACAGAATTATGAAGAACACGATTGCAGGAAATATTTTAAATGCTATTAAAGGCACAAGTTTCAGGCAATGATAAAAAAATTTAACTTTTAGAATACTTTCTAGAGGAAGAATGAAATATTGGAATTTACAAATTGTAAAATAGAATAGAAAAAGACGAGTAGAAGATAAAGAATATATAAAAAATGCAACAAAAAATATAAAAAAATACTACAAGGCTGTACATATCTTGATAAGGCATTACACCTGTTTCAGCGACTGCAAAAGCAGGTAAGAATATGCAAAACAATAGCTACATAGAAATATATAAAATATTTACACAAAAAAACATATTAAATTAAAATAATCTTTGGTTTGTTTGATTTTTGAAGTAATAAAATTAAACAAGAAAATCATATCAGTAAGGTTTAAAATAATCTTTGGTTTGTTTGATTTTTGAAGTAATAAAATTAAACAAGAAAATCATCATATCAGTAAACTGCACTATTATTTTCTTTATACAATTCTAAACATTTAGATATTACTGAATTTCAGACAGTTCAATTCTGTTAATTACCAAATATCTCATAAGAGAGTTTCACCTTCTGTTGTTGACATAAAACCAAGAATGGAATGACAGTTTTGACCATTTTCTATATTGTATTCGTTTGATAAATTCTTCGACATGTCAGGATGAGATGATGAAATTGGCCAAGTCTTTTCTAACTGTCCTATTTTTCCACTTCTCATTATAGATACTTGGGGATATTTTGCAGAAGAGCTCACATAAATATCTACAGGTTCGGCAAACTTTCTGTTCTGCAGCATAAACTTCGAAGAAACTCCCGGTTCCAAACTTGCACTATGAAGACTGTCACCAGTTGATGATAATTGCTTCTGTCCTGAAGAAACGTACAGGTTCAGTGAATCAATTATTTCATGCTGAGATTCTGTTCTGGATGGGACATTGTTATTAACAGAGAGAGGATCGAACTCGCTGCGAATGCTGTCAAAATCTGCTTGATCTTTGTAATATGAATAATTTGTTTTCTTAATAGGACTCTGAATGTCAATCAATGTAGACTGTTCCCAATCATTGCTGTAAGGAATATTTCGACTAATTGATTCCGAAAGATTTGATTCTAAGGATTTGGGTGATTGTACTTTATTCCAGATTTCATTTTCGATAGGTCTATCAATTAATGATGAATGTTGCTCTGAATGCATATCAGTTTTCTTCTTACAACTATTATTCATTTCTCTGATTGGAATTGGAGTGAAATAAAAATCATCACATTTTGCTTCAGGTTGGGTGAATGATTGTCTGCATTGTTTGTATTTCATAACATTTTCAATGTCATAATTATCATTAAAATTAATTAATTGTTTAGTGTCATTAATACTGGAACTATTTTGGTGACTCAACGAAAATCTACGACTGAACATTTCTGGAAGAGTACCACAATCACAGCTTTTCTGTACATTATTAAGTGTGTGTCTTATTTCATCCCTCTGATTGATTAAAACAGTTGGAAGAGATTGTGTTTTTTCTGCAAAGTCTTGGATAAGTTGAGAATCTTTAATCATTGCCATTTTATGTTCTTGAAGCATATTTAAATCCAAAGGTGTATTAATTTTTCCATTTTGATTTAATGTTCTTATAAATGGTTTCCTTGAATCAATATTATAACTCACAGTACGCAAAGTTCTTTCAAGCAATTTATTATTGGCTTTAGTATTGTTCAATTCAAATGATGTTTCATCCAATTTCTTGTGAAGTAATGCTTTTTCTTTCATCAATTGCTTAATATGAGTTTTTAACATATTTTCAGATTTTTCCCATTGCGAAACTCTAGTTCTATATATCTGTAAAGTCTGTTCTAATTTAGTTTGAAGAACTTCATTTTCTACAGTATAGGTAAGTAACTGACGCTGTAATTCTAACACATTATTCTCTTTTAGAATTGAAGATACTTTATTACGATTTTCTTCACTGTTTAAAATTATTTTACCTTTCTCTTTTAATGATAACTGTTCAGAATTGTTACTTTTCTGTGATTTAGAGGTGCCGTTTTCCTGTTTTACAAATTGCATATGGAGCCCATCAATTTTTGATATAAGCTGTTTCTTTTCGGACATAGCTGCATCTAATCTTTCTTGAAGCCTTTTTCGTTCACTTTCCATTTTTTGACTAGCTGATTCTAAGTGTGATAACTGTATTCTCAAATTTTCCCTTTCTTCTTCCACTGCTGTTAGCTGCTGTTGTAACTGAACATTGTCATTATGCAACTTTTTAACTTCTTGTTTGCTTTCAGCTAAAGGTATTTCATCTGTCATAGTTTTTTGTTTTTTTAATTCTGCAACTTCTTGCTGTAAATATAAACCTCTCTGACTAATCATATCCAAGAGTAATGAAAGTTCATCTTTAGAGTTTAAAAGATTTCCATCATTGATATCACAATTCTCTCCTACGTATCTAACACTATCTGTGAGAGTGTAAGTGCTGTCGTGTCCTTGATCGCGACAGTCAGATTCTAATCCACTATCTTGTTTATTATCAATATCAACAATAACTGTATCTACAGTCATATTAGTTTTCCCATTTTGCTTAGAAATACAATTAGTTTGATTTATTTTAGAAGAAGATGTTAAAGATGTATCTTCAGAAGGCAGAAAGTTTTCCCTTTTGATAGAAATATCAAGATTTCGGTTTGTTGTAACATTCTTACTATTAGGAAGTCTAGAAATATTACAAGTTTTCAATTTTTCTTCATTACAAGTACATTTCTCCTGTACAGAAGGCAGTTCATTTATATGTCCTTTAAAACATTCGAGATGATTTTGAATACCATTAATGGCAAGCACCATATCCTCCTGACGACCTTCGACAACTTTCAACTGTTCTTGTAAATCCTAGAATTTTGGAAAAAAACAATAAAATCGTGTTAAAATGATTATATATTTTTACAATGGAAACATTTTTACATTTAAAATAACACAATTAAAATGTTGTAAAGGACAAACAATAGTATGAATCATAATCCTTAATCCTTATAAAAATCTATTTATTTTTTAACTGTAGAGAAATTTCCATAATTTTTTTATGCACAGTAGTAATAAAATTTCCTGTCAAACTTGCTTTAAATAGCCCAAGCTAAGAGGAACAGAAGTAGGTATTATTATCGATAATTAAAGAAACAACAATGCTAAAGAATAAGGTCATATACAGGAAAGTGACTACATGGAAAAATAATTAAAATAATGAAAGCTTATTATCATTCAATGCAACTCTTACTTATTATAGAACAATTATAATCCAATTTTCTGTTTTCCTCAATATTAATACTGCACATTAAAATAGACAATTAAAAATTTTAAATGGCAGATAAAATTACGTCAATAATTTTTATTATTTCTAAGTATAGAAATATATTAAATCACATTCTCGAGATAAAATCACCTTTGGTATGTAAAAAAATGCCATGCTAGAGTAGAAAGAACTGTAAAACAATATTTATACATGATCAAAGTTTCTCCAGTTCTTACTTGATACATTAAACAGGAAAAATACCAAATTCTTAACATATACTTAATGATAATCAGTATTCCGACTTACGAGTTAATCATTAATCGTGACGATGTAAAATTGTTAATATAAATCTATTTATGATTATCATTCTGTATAATTTAAAATTTTTGTTATTTTTTTTAATGTTATTCACAGTAAAATTACAATTTTCATGTTTAAAAGATAGATTGTAGACTAGAATTGCTCTTTTAAAACTTACCTTAAGGACACAAAGGGACAGCTGCTCAAAAACTGTTAAATTATGCAACATGAAAAATTGCTGCAATTAATGATAATATTCTGTTGCAATGTTTAACTATTGGTAGACTTCATTAAAGAGAACTTATAGAATTACAGGTGTAGAATTAAAGGCAAAACTCCAATTGCAGAATATAATATATTAGTTATACGATAAAGCAAGAGAAGGTAAATCAACCTGCTTTCAACTGAGACAAATGATACTTCTGACCAGTTACAGATAACTATCAAGGAGAAACGAAAAAGCTGAGAGATAAGTTTATATATATATACAAACAGATGCACACAGTGTTTATTAAAAATCGTCACGTCCTATTTCAATACGATTTTGTAACGTTATCAAACTCTTCCGACGTCATAGTAACATCCAGTGGAATCTTACAAATGTTAATATTTGTCGTGCGTCAGTTGAGGGTGACATATCGGATGTAAACAGCTGTGTCATCTCATAGCACCTGAACACGACCTTGATAAAAAAAAATCTTAGAATAATGAATACACGTAGCTCCATTACTACAGCATAAATTTATTAATAATCGCAGATAGCAATTATTCATTCGACTGCACGCAACTTTTGCGTAAATCAGTCTCAGACGTGGCACTGACGTCATGTCTTTGTAACTAACACACATTATTAAACTTTTTTATTAATTTACTCACCCTTATGGCAACTTGTGACTTGGCCTGCTCGCGTAGGAGAAAATAGACGGGTCCAGTAATGTCGCAAGGTGTTTTCTGGCAACGTCTGCATCCACCTTTACTTCTACGAATCCCATTTCCGGCCGTTTCGGACTGGTATAACAAAGAAAAAAATAATAAATCTACAACTCCTTAACGTGTTTTATTACCTAAAGACCAATAAAGTTTTTAGATATCTCACTTTTTCATATAACTTCCCGGACAGAACGTTAAAATCGCAGTAACAAAAGGCGTTACGGTCAACAATTACCGGACTTCCGACCTTGAATATAAAATGTTTCCTGCTTATCCCCCATTTTTTTTTACACTTTAATAATTATCCTTCTGATAACATCGATTACCCTTCTAAATATTACTCTACTTATCAACTCACGTATCAGATTATAATATATACATAAAGGAAGGAGACACAAGCGTACGTCACACAGTTTGAAAACGTCACGCAAACTTTTCTTTCGACAGAGATGGACGGTTTAAATTCACACTCGAGATGATATTTATTAATTTAACCGAATATGCAAACAATTTTTTAAAATTAGAAGAAGAAAAAAATTAACGAACCCCCTGCAAAGTTTTGTCTTGTTTGAGTTAAGTGACCCAAATCGCGTTATCATCATCAGAATTTTCCTGATACCATTTAAATATTTGCTTTATTCCCCGACAATTTTATCAGAAGAATTTCTGATAAAATTGTCGTTTAATATGTTTTTTTTTCTGTTCAAATCACGTTCTAATATACAATGCAGCATGCACCTTATCTATTAATAATTTTAAGCGTTTAAACGTGTTGCAAAAACTAGCATTAATACTCCTTATCGAGCATCGAGTGGGGTAATCTTGTTTGGAGAGATAGATAAAGACACTAAAATTCGTCTTCTCGTTATTATGAATATTTTACCACCTGTCGACGTCGTTATAATGTATTTAAACGCGTTTTTTTGTGCGCGTAAATAACTTCGCGCACAGATTAAATAATGTGTTCTGCCTACGTAACAAATTGAGAGGAAAAAATCGGTTCCGTTCCTGGAACATGCCAGCACAAAAATGTCGAGTTATTGACGCGTAGCGCTTCACGCATCGCTTGTTCAGTCCACAATATACGTAACGAGTATGAAAAGAAAGGTATCCGTGAGAAATTAAAGGTTTTAAACTGTAATATGTCGTCATTACGAAGCAATGGGGATGAAAATATGACATGGAGAGAGAGAGAGAGATTGAGAGGAAGTAATAACCGGAAGGAAAATGTAAAATACAGCATTTTTCTGCCTGTATAATTACGGAGATGTTTTAATACTGTTCTCGGGATGGGGATTTTTACGGAGCGATTAAATACCCTGCAAGTAAATCTCGTATAAAAAACAACGGGATTTTTTTAATATTCGCGAATAACAACACCATAGTACATAAAACATTGATATATGATGTTTACACACTGCTGTTTTGGGAAAGGAATCCGATATTCGTGATTTTATTATTAACTTTATATATATATATAAAAGTACCAGTCGGCTGTTTTGGGAAAGGAATCCGATATTCGTGATTTTATTATTAACTTTATATATATATATATATATAAAAGTACCAGTCGAGAAAAATGACAGAACATAACGAAAAAAAGTCGTAAAGGGAGTTTCAATATGGGATTAAGAGGCAATAACCTCTATGTAAGAGTTACCTCCCATTAAATAAAAATTATGTGCCGATTTGAATGGATAAAAGCGGTAATCGCAGTTCCAGTAATAAAAACTGAAAGAGTTGTTCCACTTTCCAGTCGAAAACAATTAAATCCACTCCGAAAACAGTTATTTTCTAAACAAATACTATACTCTAAACCGAACTTTATCTAAAGAGATTACACAAAATGCCCTTCATGGTATACAGATCAAGCGCACTTTCGCCGCATCCTTGACCCAATCAATGAAACAGTGCCGTATGAAGTATCCCCTTTAGATATTATTTCTATGGGTTACTAACGGTGATCATTTTATATTCTTATCCTCGTTTTGATAAAAATTACGCAAATAATCGTCCTACTGACCTCTTATGAGCTAAATACGGATCTAATCGAAGTTTCCAGCTACTTTATTTTTTAAAAATAACTGTACTTTCCCAATTCTCCTTTGATTTTTTTGAGTTAGACTTAAGAATATTAGTATAAAAACTGGATAAATTCATAAATCAAAACCGGTATAGTCAGCTGAAACACGATTCTGTAGAGAACGGAACAAAAGTCATAGTCTATTTTATTCTATGACTAATCTTATAAACCATACACAACCGCCTCGTATAAAAAACAATAGAAACCGAGGACATGTCTAGCAGTTTTCCTCCTATTGACCTTCTATTGATACTCACGTACACGCAGAAATTACACATTTGTACACTGCATTAATCCAATACAAGAATAACACCTCATGAAAAATCTTATCTACAGAAAAGATCAGTAAAATTAGCGCAAAACGGTAAGATTAACTAATGATTTATGTGGGTCAACCTTATTAGTAAAAGTATAAGAAAAAAATGTTTAAAAAAAAAATATGCAAAAATCTTAGGCCTACTTACTGCATATATAGAAATGGTGCTGCTTTGCTGTTGCGTATTTTTTCACCGTCAATAAATTATGTTGAAGAATGTTTTCCTTAGACTTAATACACTTACAAACTAGACTGCAATCAACGGAGTAGAACAGTTGCCTTAGGCTTTCTACCAATAGCAGCATACATGTAGAAATAAAAGTAGATGTAGAGAAAAACACATCTAAAGATGAACCAATAACTGCACTAAAGTGAATTTTATACAATAAGAGGAACTAGTAAAAAATGCTCCTTCCATAAATATATATCTTCAGAAATCTTTATTTTACGAAACTTCAAAAAATATTCAATTTTCCTGATAATTTATCATCATTTTTTTTTTTTTTTTTACAGAATTACTTTCACTTATATGTAAATTTATCACATTTAATTTCAGATTAATAAGCAGAAAAACCTGTATTGATATCTATTTTATTGCATAAATGTTTTGCAATGGAAAATCTAAGTTTAGAGAGATTTACTGAATCAGCACCGACAGGTAAAAGAAATCAAAATGTTTAAAATTTTATGCACCTGCAGGCTGGCCGAGAAAAATAAAAAAATCAGCAAGAAAATTTATTTAAAAATTTAAAAAAAAAGGAAAAAAATTTTTTTTTTTAAATTCCGGTTTGCTTGATTAAATCTTTAGATGTGGTGATATTGGAGATTATTTTATTTTAATGGCACTAATGATATAGCTTAAGGGTAATTTTTCCATTAATGATCTTTTGCCAGTAACATTTCAAAAGTTTTCTCTTAAAATGGGAAAATATCTGTGTTTTTCTTTTGTAAATTTTCCCAGTTTCGTACGGAGCAAGAAACATTTAGCAAATTTATTCCAAGAAAGAAAAAAAAGAAACATATTTATGAGAAGCAGGAGTTTTTAATAGATCAATGAAAGAAAGGAGGACAGTAATAGTGAGCTGAATATTAATATTCAGAAATGCTTTTCGACATGCTGGAAACGTTTAAAAAACTCAGAATTTATTTAAAACAATTTTTTAATTGTTTCGTTACGATTAATTAATTTAAATATCAGTAAAACAGGGAAAAAAAGATCAAACCTAACAGTTTTCTAAATTCTAATTAATTAAATAGACATGCTGGAAACGTTTAAAAAACTCAGAATTTATTTAAAACAATTTTTTAATTGTTTTGTTACGATTAATTAATTTAAATATCAGTAAAACAGGGAAAAAAGATCAAACCTAACAGTTTTCTAAATTCTAATTAATTAAACAATTTACATAAAAATAATAAATTGAGGATTTTTAGTTTAAAGTTCTACAGAATGAATCTAAAATTTTATAATCAAAACTTCATTTTAATTTTATTACCACTTCAACTTTTGTATAAGTTAAACAATGCATTATTAGAATCTATTTTTACTTAATTCAATAAAAATAAATTGAACTTTGGCTTTAATGTTGCTCTTTGATATTAAAGACAATGACGACGAAATATGCAAATATCTTTGAGAGACTAATATAACAAGAACACTTCTATATAATGCAAAAAACTCATCATACAAAACTATTTTAGTTACACAACATTTCCAGAATTATTTTTGCATTTTCTCATTTAATAAATTTATAAACAAAATATTAATTATTTCATTTGTTCAAAGTTTAATTCTTATTAAGGCTCATTTAACAATGATTCAAATTCAAAGTACTATATGTTTACGAATCATAATCATTAAAAAATTTAAGTTAATGCATTTTTTTAATGACTTAATTAACCCATTTCATGTTTTTTTTAAAGAAATTCACAATACACGAATGAAGTAATTTCAGTAGAAAATATATTTGTAATTATTAAAAATATATTCTGTTTAAATATCTGTTTACTAGCGGAATTTATTTTTATATAACTTAAAGAATTAAATATATGAAACTAGTTTACATTAGCCAAGGAAGGAGAAACTTGTAAGGTTAATATAATGGACGAATAATCAGTTTAAAAAAAAATATGAATTAGAAAATATTAAAATTCGATAATTCAATATTACTATAGTTAAAAGTATAAATTTTAATTTATTAAAGTTAAGAGAAATAAACTAGTTTATTTAAAATCAGCAACAATGGTGCAAGTGGTACCACCACACCAGGCCCCAAACTGAAAGGGGGTCCATGTTTTACCGAAAAGGTCTAGCAAAGAAAATTAACTTAAGAAATTATTAATTGTTTTGCAGAGGCAAAAGCAAGAAAAAAAATTATTTTTGATAAGTTGATATACATGAATTTTTATTCTTAGATTCATCAGTGCAAATATTGTTGTTTTAGCTGTAAACAGAATAAAATTTTTCTGGGGGTCCATTTTATATACTGCACCCTAGTGCAGTATATAAAATGGACCCCCAGAAAAATTTGTGGCCCACACAACTGTAATACACCATTTTTTGAAATCAAAATTTTTTGTTTAATTTTAAAAACAATAATATAGTTGTTTTCTTTAATATGTATTACATTTTCATATCCTTGATAAGAAAAACAATGTCTAATAATAAATTATCTGAAGCACTTTGTCCATTCTTACGTAGTAAATATTAATAATAT
The DNA here is from genome assembly GCA_000484575.1 of Olivierus martensii. NCBI lineage: Eukaryota > Metazoa > Arthropoda > Arachnida > Scorpiones > Buthidae > Olivierus > Olivierus martensii. The sequence continues at coordinate 120,403 of AYEL01075073.1, read as the reverse complement.
TTATGATTGTGTCTTGACAATACTTCAATAAAGTAATTTAAAATATGAAGAAGTATCAATTAATGTCATTAAAGACTTAAAATATATCTTGAATGGAATTATTATATACTTTGTCTTTCAAGCATTTCCTGATATCTTGAAATATAAACTAGTTTATTTAAAATCAGCAACAATGGTGCAAGTGGTACCACCACACCAGGCCCAAAACTGAAAGGGGGTCCATGTTTTACTGAAAGGGTCGGTTTTATATGAGAAAAAGGCAGTTATTTTGTAAGTTTGAAAATCTATTATAATCATCTTTTTGTTTCTTAATGCTCCAAAGATTGTAGGAAATCTTTTATAGGCAAGTTTAGCACCTGTTACTTTTTTCAGCTTTCTACCAGTTTTCATGTTTTTTTTTTTTTTTCATATGACTTCCAAAGAAATGTTTCATATTTTTGTCTGTTTGTTAATGCTTTCATGTTCATTAATTGTTGCCTTATTAGCTAATTTCTTCATATCTCATTATAGACAGAAAGCCTAAAATTATTCTTCTTATATAGATATTGTGAAGAATAATTCATTCTTCACAATATCTATATTCAAAAAATGTTTACTTGTTTGTTTGTTTTTCTGTTCTAAATTTGTTTCAGTCCCATATTTTGGATAGTAAATGCTTCCTGGAGTTCTTTTACTCTTTCTCCACTTACCCAAGCTTTGTAGACATCATCCATATATCTAACATATTATTTGATATTGGAACTAAAGTATGGTAAAATTATATTCTCCCTAAACCTCAAGAGAATTTCTGCTGAAAGACTACCCATAGATTTTCCTATAGGTATTCCTTTAATATATTGGTAATATTTATTATAAAACTTAAAATAAGAGTCATAATATTATGTACTTTCCAGCTCATATAATTGGCATTATAATCAAATAATTGCTCAAATAATTGCCATTTTCTAATAAAAAGTGGTAGAATGCCATACAAGTAGATAGTAGTGAAGGATACAACTTCTCAAAATCAAAGATCATAATTCTTTCACCTATCATTGAATTCTTATTTCTTAATTTATTTATAAAGTCTTCTGAAGAGTTTACTATATAGTCAGCCTTGTAAGTTGACATTAATCCATTTTAACTAATGATTTTTCAAGATTAAATATAAAGTGATCAACTTTCATATACTATTAGATTTATAGAGGGGTGTTTTAAATACTTTGATATAGCTGAACAGTCTTGATGTTGATGGATTTGATATTTTAACAACTTGTTAACTCTGGTAAATCTTTTTTAAGTGGTTATTACCTTTAGTTAGTAATGATTTATTTGGATTATTATATAAGTGTACTGTCATTTGGAGTATTAAGAGACTAAAAAAGGTGATTATGATATGCTTGATAAAACAGGTGTATATATTATCCTCTGTAATAAGTGTTATGTTAAATAAGGAAGAGAGATATGTTGGAGTTACAAAAAGACAAAGCATACTTTAGAATATGACTTATAAATAAAATGGAAGTAGGCAAAAGTTGTTAAAACTAATAAGAATCCAAAAGATAGTATTCTGAAAAACACTTTTAAAATTTTGAGACAAAATATAAAAATATAATTAATGATGATCGGTTTGATAACTTTCTGAAAACATGGGCTTATTGGAGAGATTCTAGTTGAGCTATAGTACGCAGATCTATGATAAGTGACTGTTGAGTTTTGTTGACTTGAAATTAAATTCTTACTTCTTGATTGTACCATTGATTGTAATAAAAACATTATGAAAGCCAAGATAGTTTTAGAATGAATTTTTAAAATATTCCAAAAATACTATACATTAGAGATTTGAAGATTCGCTGGCCACCGACTGATATATAAAATACGAATCAACATTTCCATTGTATCAAAGATTCATTCCAAATCTATTTGAGCTTTCAAGATGTTTTTATTAGAATCTATCATATAATCAAAAAGTAAGAATTTAATTTCGGGTCAACGATCGCTTATCATATATCCGGGTGCTTAGCTCAACTAGAATCTTACCGGCTTATTTAGCTCATAATGGAATAAATATATTTAATGACTTGTTTGTTAATGATGTTAGTATTATTGTATGTTTAATTTTTATTAAGATATTAGACAGTTATCTGTAATGAAATTTATATTTGTATTCAGTCAACATTAACTGACATGCATTAATCCTATATTTTTCAATTTGAATAATTATAATATGTGCTTGATTTATTGTAAGTGCTATGATATTTTTCTATAGCTATCCTATTATATACTGGATGAGGACGTAAAGTTGAAAACACTTTGTCAAAAATAAATTTTCAATAACTAATCTTTTGTATATTTTCTGTTCATATAGTGCTTTTTATATTGCTTCTTCCAAAATAACAGATGGTTTTTAAAGAAATTAAAAAGCATGTTAAATTTAAATATTTTTATTCTTTTACAAGATACCTTATAGCAAGAATGTCTTTCTAAGTTTCAGTTAATCAATCTATTTAGATTTAATAAGGCAAAATTAATGGCTAAGTGATATTAACTGAAAATATATCATTAATATAAACAGTGAACTTCTATGGAAGGTAAATCATTAATCAAAATATTATTAATTGATACTATTGTTAACAACAATGCTACAAAAACTGTTAGAAAAAAAATTTGATGCAGAAAGTTTTGATAACATATTATATCAATTTCATATTATTATTTATTATTTTTAGGTGAAGCACCAGGTCTTGTACCTCTAGCAAATGTAGACTACACAGCATTTGATGAGTATGTATTTGCATAAATGAAACTCCTTTTAATAAAGTTTAAATGAAATCATTAGTTTTAATAAACTTTTATAATTTTCTAAATTTTTGATTGATTCATTTTTTGAGATCAAAATTATCTTAATATTAATGTGAAGAATATTACTAATTTTTTTTTTACTTAGTAATTATCAAGTTCCTCCAAAAAGTTTTTTAATATCTGGAATATTATATAATACAAATACCATTGAAGAATTTAAGCAAAAAGATAAGACAGATTTAATTGAAAAAACTGGAAAGAAGGTAATATAGATAAGATTTTATATTAGAAACTAATTTTTACTATATTCTTATGTTTATTTATTAAATTAATTATATACAGATTTGGGATGACATTGTAAGTGGTGAAGTGTTTAAAGATCCTTCTCTGTTATCGTGTTTCTTATGTTTAACTCATGCAGTAAGTATAGTTATATTTTATTTTTAATTTTCCTAATATTAATAATGATATTGAATATTAAAGAAAATATGTTATTATTTATACAAATAAAAGTATGTAATAGCAAGTTACATATAATTAAAGCTTTAATTCATAAATATTTTCATACATTTAGTAGTCATTCTAAAGATACATTAAGCTTATTACCAGTTTAGTATATTTTGATAGATTTTTATGTGCATATTCTGCTCAGTTATTTTTAAACTAATAACAGTTAAATTTTCAGATCATTTTTATGTGCTAACCTCATTTTGAGTAATTAATTTGAATTTTTGATTATATGACACACACTAATTCCAACTATTATTTTGGTTTATGAGCGAATTTTTTCTCTTACCAGTTAAACTTTTGCATTGGATTGATTTGCCTGTACTTGCATCTTTGTGAATATTAAAGGTTAGACAAGTTGATTTCCAGAGTAGTACTTTTGTACCAGCAATATCCCAAGGATAGTTGATGCCAATTGATTTTATAGTTAAACATACTCTGGTGGATGTGATTGAAACATACATAGAATAGAACAATTACATGGAAAATGATTTTATAATACTATCTTCCCATATTTTTATATAATTGATATTTATTTAAACTGATATACATTTATAGTATTTTATCTATCACTTTTTTATCTGTCATTTTCAGTTAATTATTATTATTTAGTTCTTTAGTTTCAGAATTATAAAAATTTATTTTCTACTTCTCTATTTGTAAATTGACATTATTTCAAATGTTTTTTGAAAACTTCATGCTTATTTTTTATAAATTATGTTTTCAGAATCAATGTTAAAAAGTTCCAGTTTATAAATGACCCGAAAGTACTTCGTTTGTGAAATAAAATACTTTGAAGTCACTACTACCAAGTGTGCTCTATAATTGGTTATTAAATTAGAGTTATAGGCAGTTCATATAACTTTTCAATGTTAAAAAGTTCCAGTTTATAAATGGCAGTTATCAAAAATAAAAAATAATTGTTAAAAATTATATCTTTAAATATATTTAAAATAAAAAAAAAATCAGTCATCTAATTAATCAAATATTTATAGTTACTATTAAAGATATGGAATAGGTTAATGATGATAATTGAAGACTTCATAAGAAATATATATATAAAAGAATATAGCACTAAAAACAGAATTATTTTTAATGTCAAAAATGTTTTTGCCCAAATTATCCACTCCTCTACAGCCAACTTTATTCTACATTATTATAAGATTGATAAATTATATTTAATAATGCTACATAAAACATAAGTATTTTATGTTTTTGCCCAAATTATCCACTCCTCTACAGCCAACTTTATTCTACATTATTATAAGATAGATAAATTATATTTAATAATGCTACATAAAACATATATAAGTATTTTGTATTAGTTAAATTTAATACATATACAAATATAATATACCAATTTAAAACTTAAAATATTTTAAATATAAATAAACAATTGAAATTTCTTTGTTCTTGAAAACATAAATCAAACAATTTGAATATCTAAGATGTGAATTTACTGATATGAATCTCTAAAATTACATCACTTCTATGAGCTAGCCTAAACAGCTTTTGACAAAGAATAATGCAAGTCCTTACATTCAGGAAAATTATAATTCCTATGAAACATGTAGACACTTCAGTTCCAAGCTGCAGTAATTATTAATGTGTTAATTTTGTTGAGGATGTACTTTATTTTTTCAGAAAAAAAAATTAAGTACAAATTGAGCAATTATTTTTTTAATGCCACTTCCCAATCATTTGCTGACTGCTATATAATGGCATCCATTCCAGATCCAACTACAAACTACCCACATCTATGATAGAACCAATAGGACTTTACAGTAAGTGAATTGATGCCCTAGCAAGATCCATCAAAAATTTTTCAGAAACATGGAATCTGAATTCCATGCTTCCATGCATATAAGATGGGATTGAATGGGTTGAGCATGGACACCTAAAAAATCTAGAGATATGAGATCTGAAATTAAATATGAATACTTCATGGTAGAAATATAACATGGTTCCATCTTGGTGACATCCAGTCAATTGGCTGCCATTATTGAAAAATTATTGATGGTGGCCATTGTAAATACAAATTTTTGTTTAAATATGAATACTTCATGGTAGAAATATAACATGGTTCCATCTTGGTGACATCCAGTCGATTGGCTGCCATTATTGAAAAATTATTGATGGTGGCCATTGTAAGTACAAATTTTTTTCGTAAATAATCATCATTGTAAATCAGGGAATCCCTGTATTATAAAATTCATGAAATAATCTATATTTAAAGAATATTAATTTGATATGATATAGGATTTAGTATAGTCCAAGTAAAAAAAAAATTTATTTACACTTAAATGAAATCGTAAAAAATTAAATTTTAAGTATTATGAAATTTTTACACTTTGCTGTTGTCATATTTGGCAATTATTGCTTTTTTAATTATTAATTAAAATTTATCAGATATAATTTCATAATCATTTCAGTTTAATTAAATGAAACAAATTCTCTTAATTTTTCATAAAAAAAATTCAAAAACTTTTTCATCCCAAAGTAAGCAGAATGACTTTTATGAAATGACAAAGATGTCAAAAAAAAAAATTAAAATGCCAGTTGATGATAATTAACTGAAAGTACACCTACCTAATCATCAAAATGCTAAATCTCTCATAAACAATATATTTTGTCTTTTTGTAAATTTTTTATTTTCTAACAGTTAAAAAACTGAAATAAATTACAAGTCTGGAAATTAAAAAAGTATATACTATAAATCTAGTTTGATCATGCACAATAGGAAAGTTGAAATAATTTTAAATTAAGTCAAATTCTTGCTCACTAGATGCAGTAATTTAGATAAAAATGATTGTTCTTGAGATGCATTATATGATAAAATATTTAAATCATTTTTAAGTGTGTGGGCAAAATATATCATGAGAAAATACTAATAAAATAAAAGTTGACCAAATGATACTGTGATAAACATCCACCTGGAGAGACCGGGTTCTATTCTGGATTCTAGACTCTTCAGGAGGAGTTTAGGCTTGGTTTGTTGAAACCCATCTTTTAATCCTTCAACAAATCTCATCATGGATATTGCCCTACCTGTGATAGATTCAAAAAATGGCTACTAGTATAATATTTCATTTAAAACTTAGTGGCATAATTGAATTAATAATCAATCATAAATTTAGAAAGATGTAATAAATATATAGTATTGAGAAAAAATTCAGTTTGAGCTATTTCTGATTTGTTTTTGGATAGATAATTTATTTTAAAATATTTAAAAGCTTTAAAGACAGTAAATTTGCATAAAATTTAAATTTAAAAATTATGTTACAGGTATAATTATTATTAGCATTGCAATGCATCTTTCTATATTTTATTAGTTAATTGTTCAATTCAATTATGTGATATTTATTTATTTTTTAATTTGAAATGTTGATTATTAAATTGTGACCAATTCTCTGATGGGATCCATTGAACTATAGAAGACAGAGATCAATGGACTGGATGTGGAACTATAAATTTTCTGAGGCATGGAATCCAGATTTGATTCTAGTCTTCTGTATGAAATATCATAACACTTCAACTTGTTGCCAGTTTAGATGATTCAATTATGCCTTCAAATCTTACATAGGATATTATAATGGCAGCCATTTCTGAACTTACTAAAGGGCTGACCAACACCCTTCATAGGAGTAGATCTCATTGAATGATACTAGCCTGCCATTTGTGGGGTTAAAGGATTGAAAGATAAATTTCAACAAGCCAAATCAATGCTTTGGCCTGTTGAAATGACTAGAAGATACCAAAAAGAAAATTAATTTTAGATTAAGGCAATTTCTTGCTCCCTATCTGAGTTAATATAAATAAGAATAATTATTCATGAAAATTTCTGATGTCACAAAACTAATGAAATCATTTTTAAGTCTGTTGGCTGAATTGACTATGAGGAAGATAAATATGAGTCAACTGACTTGTGAGTATTAAATTTTGATCTGAAGAGACTAGGTTCTATTCCACTTCCAGATTTTCATCTGGAAGTGGAATAGAATCACTTCCAGTGATCAACTTTCATATACTATTAGATTTATAGAGGGGTGTTTTAAATACTTTGATATAGCTGAACAGTCTTGATGTTGATGGATTTGATATTTTAACAACTTGTTAACTCTGGTAAATCTTTTTTTTAATGGTTATTACCTTTAGCTATTAATGACTTATTTGGATTATTCTATTCCACTTCCAGATTTTCATCTGGAAGTGGAATAGAACCTAGTCTCTTCAGATCATTTCAACATCACCCAAACATCTTTTTGTCATTCCAACATATTTCTCTTTTTTATTTAAACTCTCCAGGGGATAATATATACTCTTTTTTATCAAATCTATTATACGAATTAATCAATTTTCAATTAAATCCTATGGGGAATTGTGCTTTGGATAACGACGGTTTGGGTTAACGACGGCTCCGCTGGAACGGATTACCGTCGTTAACCAAGGTACCACTGTATAGTCTTTTCAACAAAAGAACTTTCAAAGCCGAATTCGATGATCAACGAATTTTTTCAGTTAGAGTTAACTATAGTCGATACCATGGTGGAAATATACAAGGTGTGCTATTGCGCATCCTGTGACGTGTCAGTGACCTTCTTCGAACGTGGAATTTTCCAACTTACCGAAAGATGGCAAAAGGTCATCCAACAAAATGGTCAATATATCATTGATTAATGTTTGTTGTTAATATAAATAAATTCACTTTGAAAAATATGAAAAAAAACGACATTAATTATCGAACAACCCAATAGTTTAATTATTAATTAATAGATGGTGCCATTCATTGATTTAATAAAATAATAAATATTCTAATTATGAAATGGCACTAAAATTAATCTAAATTAATTAAAATCATTAAAATTTCCGTTAAGGTTTTCAAGGGATAAAATTTGGCAGAATAATCAGGTTTATACCATAGTTTTTAATACTGTATAAGACACTCTTTTTTCCCATGAAAATTAGCATCATATAAACTAAAGGTTAAAAATATCACTGAATAAACACAATCATACTGGCAAAATCCTATCAACAATTAGAAGTGAAACTTAGAAAATGAAAATACTGTGCGGCATGTTTAGATTCCGAGCATGCATAAAAAAGTTCCTGTTCCGGTTATCAATAGCACATCTACATTCTTTTTTTAAATTTAAATCCTTTATTTAGACTCTGAAAGCAAGGGGAAAATTCATAAATATTTTAAATTTCTCTAGCATAAAAATTATAAACTTATTCAAGATAGCAAAGGTTTTGAAGAAAATACTTTGAGATAACTATTGAAATTACATTGGTTTAATGCTGAAAGTGAACGGAAAAATTTTTTCCCACATATCAAGGGTTTTCAGACAGAGAAGCAGGATTGCAAAGTCGGAGGTTTTTGGGTGGAGTCAGATTTTTAAACTTCTGGAGTTGGGAGTCGGAATCATATCATCCAGCTCTGCAGAGAAGTTCAAGATAAAAAGATTACACTATATGATTCTTAATAGTTTTAATCAGTACACAGATACTTATTATTTTGTACTTATTAGGATATTAGATCTGTTTTCCAAGAAATCATTGTGCAGGCTGGATTTTTATCTGTCACAGCAAAATTTCTTTTGTGCATAATTATTTGGAATTTTTATTTTCTAACAAATTATTTAAATATTATTTGTGTGAAAACAAACAATAAAAAACCTTTTCTAAAATTTCTTTGATATTTCTTATCAATCATATCCTTTAACAAAAAGAAAACAAATTATAAGCAAATTTTTCTTTCTGTAATTTCTCTTTTAAATCATGGAGAAGTTATGCAAGTATATACAGAATATTTCATTCATAAAATTAATCTGTAAAAGTGATTTTCATAAATTTTGTGTGTTAAAGAAAAAATTTAAATAAAAAATAATAATTGCAACAATATATTTGTATAATATCTTGCATATTTGCTATACCACAGATGAAAATAATTCACTTTTTCTTGTTTGCCATTTTATTCTGCTTATTCTCTTCCTTTAAAGTTTTCTAAATTTGATAGCAAATCAAAGGGAAAAATTTTTTTTAGCTTCTCTTGAATTAAATTAGAAATTCACCTCAATTGTCATTGATTTTATGCATTTATAACATATACCCATTTTAAAATCTCTCTATATTTAAAGAAAATATTTCATATAGAAGGTTACTATTGTATTTTAAAGTATGAAGTACTGTTTTATAAAAAATAATTCATTCAGGAAATGGTTTGTAAACAACAACTAAACCATCCAAACAATAGTTAAAGTTGACATCTGATTTTTAATTCCTATAATGATAAATTAAGGCAATTTTTTATGCTATATTACATAAATTTCTGAATAAATAATTGGAAACAAATGCATTATAGGAGAGGAATAATACTAAAGTACAACAACCAGTGGACTAAAAGAAGATATTATAGATTGCTTTTGGGTGGCAATGGTTTGGATAATTGACATTCAGAAAATCAATTCTCTAGTATGTGCAGATATTTTTTGTTTACAAGTTCCCACTTAATGACTTCCTGGGTTTGCAAGTTTTATGAAATATAAATTATCAAAAAAATTGAAAATACAAACATCATTTATAATAAATAAATACTAAGCATTCATAAAAAAGCATTTCAAACCATATATGTAACTATACAATATAGTATGACTGTGTTTATAACAAAAGCTTTGCCATCTGCTATTGAAATCATAAAAATCAAAATGGCAACCACGAAATGGTAGTAGTAAACCTTTTATCAGCTTATTATATAAATGATGTCTTTTCCAAGATTGTTTCTAACAAGGGGAGGTTCAGACATGCAAGTCACCAATTTTTTTAAAATTTTGCATACTTGTAGTAGTCCCCTAGAACAATATAATGTGCAAGCAAGAAAGTGCCCAACTCAAGCATTATCGAGAAAATCGAACGAGAAGTTTCGCACTGAACTCATATACATCATAATTCAAAAAATCGTAGAAGTTCCAGTAGTATAATGGATAGCATCTTACTTTCATAAATGTGTGATTGTTGATTCGATTCCCGACTGTTAGTTTGTTTTGTTATTTATTTATTTATTTTTATTAATTTTTTTTACATTATTTTGTATAAATCATTGATGGTATAAATACAGTTATTTGTATTTTTTTTTTTTATTTGTTTTAAATATTTCACATGTTTACATATTTTTGGTCAACAGATGGCACCATTATGTAAGAATAATTCAAAGAATTTTAATTAATACTGGACTGCACTAATTGTAATGGTATCAGCGAAAATAAAGATACTGACCATTAGAAAAACAAAACCACTAGGAAGATTGTCAGAGTTCATGTGTGTTTTCTTGCAATTTATGATGTGTTTTTTTTTTCGGTTTTATTGCATTATGGTTATGCATTATGTAGTGTATGGAATGTAACAATCAGTGAATTCATAGGTGATGAAATATTATATTTTTTCCTTCACTTTTTGAATCTGTTTTCGCTGATACTGTTACAATTAGCACAGTCCAATATAAATTAATATCTTTGAATTCTTTTTACATAATCTTTGAATTCTTTTTACACATTTTTTGTCAACAGATGGCACATCTGTTGACAAAAAATGTGCACACACAAAATATTTAAAACAAATAAAAAAATACAAATAACTGTATTTATACCACCGATGATTTATATAAAATAATGTAAAAAAAATTAATAAAAATAAATAAAAAAATAAACAATTAACAAACTAACAATTGGGAATCGAATCAACGATCACACACTTACAAAAGTAAGAGGCTATCCATTATGCTACCGAACTTCTACAATTTTTTGAATTATAATATATATGAGTTCAGCACAAAACTTCTCGTTCGATTTTCTCAGCAATGCTTGAGTTGTGCACTTTCTTGTTCCACATTATATTGTCCCAGGGAACTACTACAAGTATGCAAAAAAAAAAAAAAAATCAGTGATTCACATGTCTGAACCTCCTCTTATTAGACAATAGTTCATCTGTAAAAAATTAAATCAAAACAGCAGCACAAGTTCAAACAAAAGACTGATATTTATTATTTACTATTCAAGGACAAGCTGTTATTCAAAGAGAGCAATTATTTCATTGTATAGTTAAATCGTCATATGAACAGAACAAAAAAAAAAAAAAATGCTTTAACTGTTAGAAAGAGAACAAAAAACATAATAAACTGTAAAAATTCAAAGATTTTGATGAAAATTAAATGAAATATGATAATTTTAATTTTTTTGCATAATAATTAGGTTTATTTACTTAATTAGCTCGTTTGTTAATGCAATCATATTTTAATTATTTTGCCAAACAACAGATTAAACCATTAAATCTAAAAAATAACAACATATGTTGATCTTTCCTTCCAGTATAAAATTATTGCCATTTAAAAAAATCAAACAAGTAGTCTAAATTTGTTGTTGTTCCATCAACACTCCCATTTAAATGTTTTTCCCCTTCTTACAGATGTAACCATATAATTGTAACATGTTCAAAATTTATTTTAATGTACTTATTAAATTATTTGAAAGGTATTTTATATATTTTTTTGTTGTTATTTTTCCCCTATATTATTTGTTTATAACTTTAATTTGAATGGCTGAAGAGGGCATCTCATCAAAAACTTTTCTAAAATAAAGATTGTTACTATTAAGATTCAAAATACACTGATCCATACTTAAACAAATATCAAAAACGGCGCAAAGAGCAGGATAGTCGATAAATACAGACTTTAGATTTTTCTTTTTTAACTAAAATTAAATTTATTGTAGCGGTTTCGATCCTCTACTTAATTGAGGTAGTGTTTTTATTATTATTATTATTATTATTTGAAAAAAGCAGAAATTATAGATTTAATTGAAATAAAACATACAATAAAACAACAAAACATAGAATATCAATAGGCTGGACTACCATGTGTAAACAGGAAAAACAATAAAATCCCAAACGAACTAAAAATAAAATACAATTCCATTATTATAACCCATTGTCACATATAATACTGAAACCTGGAAAATTAGAAGAGAGAGAGAAAAAAGATTACAAGTCTTTGAAATGAAGTGACTCAAGAAAATTAACAGAACTCATTGAACTGAATGCAAGACCAATCTATAAGTATGCAAAAACTAAACCTGAAGCATATTATCACTGATTCTATCAAGCAAAAGCAATTCCTCATAAAATTTCCTTTTAATGCATTACTTTAATTTAAATGTTAATTAAATATAGCACTAAAGCAGGATAACAATCACTCTAAAAAACATTTTTTCAGAGAACTAGAATGTTTATTACTTAAAAGCACTTTTGGTGTAGTTCATCCTCATCAGTAAGTATAACATTCAATAGCATAAAACAGTTCTGCTACAAGTTCCATATTCAGTCACCACAGTAACACATTCAAAACAAAAATTTAAACTCCAACTAATTTTAGTTACAAAAATTACAAACATTAATGAAGTAATTTAAAATTATATAATAATAATTATTTGAACATATAACAACAAAATTATTATAATTCTATTTATAATTACAACACAACATAAAAATATCTACTTAACAATTATTGTTATACCTTAATCAAGCTTTGCTTATAGAACCTGGGTTTAATAAACTGATGGTTCCACCTTGTTTTAATTTGTTCTTAAAAATCTGTACTGATTCGGTAATTCTACCTCTTAAGGTTTTCAAATTTCTTAACCAGTCTGGAATCTTCTCATTTAAATATCATGTCATAAAATAATTCTCTGGTGTTTTCCCAGACTGTGCTCGATATCTTTGATGTTCACTGATTCTTTTTCCTAATAACCTAGAAATATAGCAAATACAGAATTCATCTTTTTTGTGTATCTATTAACAAGTGAGATTTCATAAATCCCTGGAGATTTACAAACTTTTAGATGATCTTTATCATTTCTTGACATGTTAAAAATGGTATTCCTCATGATAAATATGATCTCTTTAGCTATAAAAATTTTTCCAATTTTTTCTTAAATTTCAAAATTGATTAATCTTCATACTATAAAATATGATCTTATTTTCTGGTCAATTTTCATTATCATTTTTTTTATAACTACCAAATTTATTATTTCTAAGTTACTTCCACATTCTCTAAATAATTTTTCGATTATAGCAATGGGTTGCAGTCTGGTTAAGTACCCAGTCTAATTCCTCTATAATAATGCTCTGAGACTGTGGATTAGTGGATTATAATCCTATTTAGAAGTGCCCTAAAAGCTGCCATTTTTCAAAGAGTCTGGTTCAGAATTTTTAATGAATAATGATATATATATATATATGTACAGAGTGCGTGAGTCGCTACCCGTTAGGCTTAGTTAGTATTGACACTCGTAATAAACAGCGACTTTGCAAGGTGTCTTTAAACAGAAAAACATGAAAATGTTGGAAGGTTCGAAGGAACCTAACTCTATATTTCCCATAGGCACAATGGTTCACTATTTGCTAATTCCGTATTCGCGAAGAATTTACAGAACGTAACTATTGCGAATAGTGAGAATTGACTGTATATTTTATTTATGTAATCCAACAAAATCTTGATAGTTTTTTTTTTTTCAGTAGATTTGATGCTCTATCACCATAAATTTTTGCCTCGTATCAATAAAATCTTTTAATTAAATTTACAAAAATATTAAGATATTTGATTTAATGAAAAAATCTATATGTTAAATTGAACAAAAGCATAAATTTAAAATATAAGTGATTTTAGTGAAATTACATCTTTGTTTTAATTGTGAACAGAATTTAAATATAGTTTATGAAAGAACATAAAAATTTATATAACAAGAATATTAACAGAATAGTATAATAGAGTCATTCTCAAAGTTATATCATAATTGTTCCAAGACTGATAATGCCATTCAAAATAACATAAATTGAGATAGATTTTTTGATAAATCCAATATTAAAATGGTATAATTGATTTCAGACAATAAACTGATTTAAGAAAAAGAGATATTTTTTGCAAATTTTTCATATGAAAAAAATACAAAATCTGATAAAGCAAGTGACTATTAATAAGAAGGCATTTCCTTTTGAACTGTAACCAGTTCACCTGATAATCTCCAATGTCCAATAATAATTGTTGGATCCAATCTTTGCAGTCAATTTTTAAACCATTGTCCTCTCTTCATGCTCAAATACTTTATCTTCTTCAAGCATACTTTGCAACTGAATTTCAAGTTAGTTTATAAATATATATGTTCCTGATCAAAGGAGTTTAGCTTAATTTGAATTTTCCTAAAAAAATTTTGAAAAAATAGAACCCAGAATTGAAATTAGATCCTCCAAATAATACAACAATAATAATAACAATGAAGCAGTTTTAACAGAAAAAATTCACTAGAACCCAGAATTGAAATTAGATCCTCCAAATAATACAACAATAATAATAACAATGAAGTAGTTTTAACAGAAAAAATTCACTTTTTTTCTGCTAAAAGTTTTTCCAATTCTTATTTTTTTCTGCTGAAAGTGCTCCACTTTTGTCATTAATGTGTTTTGGTACAGCAGAAATTATGAATACTTTATATCTCCAGATAATATCAGCCAATTTGGCTGATAATTAATTAATTGGATCTGGGCCGACCACACAAATAAAATGATGTAAATTGGGGATTATATTTTCAAATAGAGATCTAATGAATATTTCTGTACTGCAGAAATGCTTTCCAGCAGTTTAATATTGATTTAATAAAATTCATAATACTAAAATAGATTATACAATTGGCAGAATTTATTTAATTGAATTTAACATTTACATAAAATTTTAATAGAAGTATTAAAAGCAATAGCTATATCATTTTTAAGAAAAAGGAAATATAAAGAAGTACTTTGACACTTAACTACTATTAAATTTCTCTTTTTCTAAGATTATTATTAAATCTTTTTACCTTAATATTTTTTGTTTTATATTTATTACTGCTGTATATAATTTTTTTTTGTTTTTTTTTTAAGATTTTTGTTAACATTCTTTATAAATTTTATCTATATACATAATACATTCCAGGTACTTTTAGCATTTGCAGATCCATCCACTTTCAATTGCTATCCTGGCTGGCCATTGCGAAATTTATTAGCTTTAGTTGCTTATCATTGGTATATTCAAAATTTATATCTTATTTATTATTTATATAATTATTTTCAATGTCTAAAGATCTTTTTATATTTTAGGGGGAAAGATAAAAAAGAATGGGAAATATTGTGCTTCAGAGATCGTCTTAAATCTTGCATTCATAGTCTTGTCTTGAAAATACAATTGGGTAGTTTTGATCTTCCACAATGTTAGTAAACATTCTAAAATTAAAAATATATATATTTTTGAGTTTAATATTTCTATAAATTTATAATAAAATTTTGTTGATTTTTCAGCATCTCCTCCCTGTGTTGGGTGGGAGAAAAATGCTCAGCAGAAAGTAGGTCCTCGCAAAGTTGATCTAAGTGCATCATTAGATCCTGTCAAGTAGGTAAAGAGCAAAATATGCTTACTTTTTAATATATGATTATAAACTATATAGAAATTTATTTTATATACTCAAATTTAATATATTTGATATCTTGTCACTGAAATATTATAACATAAAATCTGTTGAAATAAATAATTTTCAGATTAAATTTATAAAAAAATATTTTTTTAATAATATAATATAATCCTATCCTAAGTGCTAGAATTTAATAATATAATATATAATTGAAATAAAATTCCTCACTTAGCAGAAATATATTCTAAATAGTGAATTTTTTAATACTGTATTACTTCAAATTTAAGCCATAGTAAGATTTTAAAATTTGGAAAAAAAAAAAAGATTTAATAATAGGTATTGAAAAATAAACATTTTTATTTACTTAAATAGGTACTGATATACATAATATGCTACCTAATTTATTGAGAAACTTCTTCAGATATACTATCACTTTTCGTTTTTTTAAAAAAAATAGCACCAGGTTTCTTCTCTCAAACATGTTCTAATCTGTCTTTCTTCAATTCTCTTGTCATCCATGCATTCTTTTGTGCTTGAATTATAACACTCTTAGGAAAATTTTCATTGGGTAGAGGTTTATTGTTTAAAATAATAAAAAATGGCAATTTATTTCCATCAGTGGTTATAAACAGCATTATATTAATTCTTGATTTTTCTTATAATTAAAATATGGCCAGATATGACATGATTCTACAAGCTACTATCAAACAGCAACTAGATTAAATCAGAAAAGTATGAACGGGGGACCACCGAATAAACTGTTATCAACGATCATATACTATGCGCATGCATAGAGTGTAAAGTAAAACTCTGAAAGTTGGGGAGTGGGAGATCAGTAGAAATAAGATGTTAAAATATTCACTTTGAATTTAAGTCGCACCCAAATTTTAAGTCTTAAAAAGTCTGAATAAAAAGTGCGGCTTCAATTCAAAGTAATACAGTAAATTTTTTTTGTCCTTTTATAATTAAAAAGTATATTTTTATAATATACTAAATATTTTTATTTTTGGCAATAGATCAAAGAAAAAAAAAACAGTAAATTTGTTTTGTTATATGCTTATCTCCTATATTTTATATTTTCTTGCATCTTTAATTATTTCAGATTAAATATACAGTGAAACCTGTTAAAATGACAACCTGGCTAGAGAGACCAAATTTCAAAATGTGGTTTGTAATCCATAGAATGTAATGTTATCTTTGTTCCATATAGTGACCATTTGTCTAATGTGTATATTGACCACTCACTTAGGTAGTTTTAAGAAATTTTAACTTGCTAAAGTGACCAAGATGATTAATTTCATGGAGTATTTTTAGTAAATTATTTCTAATGATATCAGAAAATATTGATCAAATGTAAAACTCATGACAGAAAACATATATTCTTCTTTGACATTTGTCTAATTTTAGCAATTCAATGTTTGAAGTTGATTTATATACATACTGCATGTACAAGCTGGATTATCCACTATGTACAATAGCACATACTTAGAGCTACCAAAAGCAGGTTAAAAATTATTGAACAATTTGTAATTTATCTTAAAAAAATTTTTGTTCAACTATAAGCCTCAAAGAATCTTAATCTGGCCTTATTTGTATACCAGAGTGGCCAAACTTTGTGTCATTATGAACACAAAAATTATCTCAAATCTTGAGGTTTTCTAAAATTATTTTTTAGATATTTCACATACAATGCATTTATATTATATACTATTTTACAATATGTGAATAAATTAAAAGTTCATGTTGTCCTTGACTTACGATGCAGTTATTAGTCAAAAATGATCCATAATGGTAATAATTTTAGTAGTAATAATATACAATGGAATATTGAATCAAAAATGGTAAAATCATCTAGATTTTGTGGTGGATACAGAATTCAGGAATGTTTTCCTTTGACTAAAATCTCTGATTTGTAAAATAAAAAAATAAATAAAGAATTATGAAGGAAAGAGCAACACCTGAGAAGGAGAAATAGTTGATGTGTAAGAATATATATCATATATATAATGAACTAAGTCCACTGTCTTGCACAATGAGGAAATGCATTCACTTCTCTCTAAAATAATAAGTGAAGAAAACAAATCTTGCTTTTTCCTGGAAAAAGGTGAAGAAGAGAGTCAGTCAGTTTGCCTGGGACTCTTGCAAGAAGAGTCAGCTTTCAGACTCGAGAGAGGGAGGATCATCAGTTCGAATGTGAAAAACCTGTCTCCTCTACTGGCAAACTCTCCACATACCATTACTTTTGTGTATGAAGAAATCTCTCCAATAAAGAAAGTTATTGGCTATTAAACTGTAGTCCTTGTGTCACTAGTGTCAGAAAGTCTCATTACCCATCCTTATCCACCATGCCACGACCATGATTAGGCTTAAAGCCTGTGCAAGTGCGTCCAAAGGTCCCACAATTTGATCCTAGGTCCTCGAGGTTATAAAATAATCCAGATCTCCAAAGTGGTAAGAAATCACTTTACTATAATTTTAATCAAAGTATTTCTAGCCAATATGCTAAAAAATAGTCATTGTAAGATCAAAATATCATAAGTTGAGGACAGCCTTTATTGTATGTTATTTTTTTTAAATTAAATAGTTACTGTTTGGTATTAACTACTGACTCTTATTTTATGAATCTTACCAGGAATGAATTAACTCATAAAGTTGAGAAATATCTATAATTTCAAGTCAGTGTCTCTCTAAATTTATCCCAAAGTTGTAATAAAGTTTTAAAAGTTTTTATAATGTTACAGCAACTGCATTTTGGACTTTCAATGGCATCACCATTGTAAATTAAGGAAAATTTTGAAAACTTACAATGTTATTTATGAATAATAATATCATCATCATGTTTTTACATAACCATTTGCCAAATCATCATTTTTCCCTTCTCGATGGAAAGTAAAATACCTTTACTCAAGAATACTATTTATTCCATTAATATATTATGAAATTATTATTAACAATAGAAAAGTATAGCATAACTTTGAATCTATATTTATATTTTTTAATTTATGCAGTGATCAACTCCCCAAAAATATTTTTTTTCCAGCCAGTCAGATAAAAACTTTGCTTGATTTATATTTTTTTCAACTTACTGTTTGGATAATTTTTCTATGAAGACTTGAAATAGTGAATAATTTTCATCAGAATAAAGATGAGAAACTATGTGATTTTTTTCCCTCCCTATTTGTTTTTTTTAAATTGTATGGAAATTAGGGGAAAAAGTTACTTGAGTAAATTTATTATAACTTCTGGATAAATCAATATTAAAAAATGATTTTACTTATCTAAAGAAATAAAAACATGGCTTTAAAATTAAGAAAATTATAAAAATTAAGAAATTATTTGTGTGTCATAAATTATTATTAACAGGTAAGTAAATGAGCTTTTATACAGATGAATTACTACCTAGGCACCAATCCATGAATGAAAGTTACTTATTTAATGTATTAGTAAAACTATAGTGGCCAGACACCATTTCCACTTCTTGGTATGCCAATTTTGAATTTTCTGATTTTGTAGTAGATAACAGAGTTTCTGCTACAAATCCAGTTGTATTCTATTATATTTTTATATACATGATTTTAAATGCTTTTTTATGAATGTTTAGCATTTATTTATTGCAGTTAATGTTTATATAATAGTTTATTGATACTTCATATTTGAAAAAAACTTGCAAACCTCAGAACTCGTTAAATGAAAATGAACTGTACTTTGGACTGATCATTCAGATATGATCATCTGGTCACTTCTAAGGCAGTGATAAAAAAGGATAAATACAAAATAAACTTATCTGAATTCATTTTCCATATCAAGATAAACTCATAAAAGAGATACAGATTGATAGATTTTTTTACATAAGTGATTATGATATTCAGAAATGCATTCAAAAATTTCAGTTATAATTTGATTCCATCAAATTTTGGACGTGATTTTTTATTTTTTATTTATAATACTTACTGCTTTTTATAAGGTACTTATCTGTAAAATAATGAAGTAACTCAAAGCACTATTAAGCACAAAAGTTCAAATGTTCTTTTTTACAATCGAGAACATTAAGTTGAGAATATTAACTTTTGTGAGAGCTGACGATGGCACTTATTCCGAAAGCACTACTCGAAATAAAAGTTGTTTAGTTTTTGAATACACGGTCTGCTTAATAGTGCTTCCAGTTACCTCATTATTTTACAGATTTGAACATGATTTTTCATAGATATTGCTATAAATGGAGCTCCAGTAAAGCTTACAATATTCAATACATTTTTAAAAAGTAAGTAATACAATACAAAAATATTGAATAAATACTTGTAACAGCTGAGGAAGACACCAAGACCGTTGAAAATGTTACTGATAAAAATCTTTTGACTGCTAAAGGGCTCTTGTGTAGTTTTGCTTGTAATTTGTATTTGGTGCAGTCTGATTGAACGTTTAAACACTGTTTATTCTTTAAAATGAGAAAAATATGCAATTCATGCTGAAAACACTCTATGAAAGTAAAAATAAAACAAAATACTAATAAAAAACAAAAATGGAATATTGCTAAGTTTGCAGCAAAAATAAAAAATTATTTTTTTATACTATTTTCCAATTAATAAGCTGAAAAACACTCTATGAAAGTAAAAATAAAACAAAATACTAATAAAAAACAAAAATGGAATATATAAAATATATTCATATGCTAAGTTTGCAGCAAAAATAAAAAATTATTTTTTTATACTATTTTCCAATTAATAAGCTGATTACAAAATAATGGGATCAGATTGGACCCACATCAAATAGAAAAATATTTAAGAAAATTAATCAATAGAAATAATAATAATTTTATAAGTTTCATGCTGTTTCAAATTTGTAATTGCCTTGAAATAGTGATATCATTTAAATTGCCATGTAATATGTTTGTGATAGTATATTTGAATATATCTCATCTCTCGTATAATTAAATCCTTTCTTATATTTATATTCTTTTCTATTGTTTTATAAAGTTTTATTTCTATAGCTTTAAATTAGTTAATGTTAATTGATAGCTTTAGTATATCTGTTTGCTTAACATTTTACTATGACAAAATAACAGAAAATTTACATATGGATAATTAACAGATTGTAATTACAAATGCTAAATATACAAATAATTTTATAAGTGAAAATAAGGTTATATGATTTTACACTTGATTTTAAAATTCTAATAAAAAGAAATATTTTTAAATTTTTTTGTAATTACATATCTGAAATATTAATTTTCTTAATATATATATGTGTTTTTAATAGATTAGCTAAATCTGCAGTAGATTTAAATTTAAAATTAATGAGGTGGCGTTTAGTACCAGATTTAGAATTAGATGAAGTAATGTCTACTAAATGTTTACTTTTGGGCTCAGGAACTCTTGGCTGTAATGTTGCTAGATGTCTTCTTGTAAGTTGGAAATTTTTTGTTTTAATTATTATGATTGAACAGTTTACAACTATCACAAAAATATTATTTATACATAGGGATGGGGTATAAGGACAATAACTATGGTTGACAATTCACAAGTATCTTATTCAAATCCTGTCCGTCAGTCTCTCTTTACTTTTCAAGATTGTCTTAATGGTGGCAGAAGAAAAGCTGAAGCTGCTTCTGAAGCTTTATTATCCATTTTTCCAGGAGTGGTAATTTAATTTAGAATATATGTTATATTAATGCTTATACTATAGTTAATGCAATTTTATTTTCTTAGAATTCTGAAGGAGTTCATTTAACAATACCAATGCCAGGTCATCCCATAGCTGAAAAATGTAATATAAATTATTTCCATGACTTTTTACCTATTTTCATATAAAAGACTTGATTTAATATCAATATAATTTTAATACACTATTTAAAATTATTATTAAAGTATAGTTTTGTAAATTTTTTTTTATTAAGAAAGTATATAATGCTTATAATAATTAAACAATAAAAAGAACTAATTTAGTTTCTTGCAAAATTCCAGTAATAAATCAAATCAAATTAGATGTAGAAAAATTAGAAGACTTAATTGAAAATCATGATGTTATATTTCTTTTAATGGATACAAGAGAAAGTAGATGGCTACCAACAGTAATAGCTTCTGCAAAAAAGAAGGTAATTTACAAAAATAATGCTCCTAGTTTTTTGATCATTTTTATTTCAGTTTTATAATTTCACATAAACTTTCATACAACTAATTATTTTAAATAAGATCCAACTTATTATTTTAAACATTATATTTAATAGATTAATTATGTTTCTTCCTGAAAGAGAAAATTATCTTTGGAAATTGGAAAAACAAATATAAATTGTTGTTAATTCAAAAACTATCTGCATAAAATTAAGATAATCAAATCTTTCAACTGCTTTTCTAGCTGCTAAAAGAATTGTTGAAAAATTTGAATATAAATTGAGCACTCACTTGCAAAATCGATCGAAAATCACTCTACAAAACGAAAAGTAGAGAAAAATGATAAAATAATATACATTGTTTTTTAAAATTCTCTTTAAAATATAAATTCAAAATAAACATTTTAGAATGTATTATTACAGGTATAGCTTTTATCTAAGAATATATAAATGCATAATATATTATTACAGATGTAGCTTTTATCTAGCAATATATAAAATGCATAAGATAGTATATCCTTGAAGTAATCGTTATTTTTACAATTTTTGTACTGGTGGAGTTAATCGATTTGGCAAGTGAAAAGAAAAAATAATAATACCATCGAATTCAATCTTCAAAATATTTTTAAAAATAAGTTAATGTGGTATTTATTTCAAATGTTAGACAAAAGTTTGGTTGCTAGACAATGTCAGATAATTGCGAGAACAAGGCTGAGCACAAAGAATTAAGGTTGGTTCCCACTATCCGCCACAAAAAGCGGAATGGTCATAAACCACTGCAGATAAACAAGGGAGCAATTCCACTTGTGGGTTCCCTCAGTCATGGTAAGCTTCGCTTTCCTCATGATTCATTTCATATAAAACAAAATGGATGCTAAATAACCAAAGACATTCACTGTTTACAAATAATGTTAACAGCTGCAGTAAATAAGGAAACTGAAAAAAAAAATTCAAGGAAGTGAAAATGTTGGATTTAAAATATTTATAAGAAATACGAACAATGTTTCTATGCAATTTTGATTAAAGAGATGAGATTTAATGATAAAGAATCCCACCATCTTGACTCGGTCAAGATTGCCAACAATTCAACATCACAAAATGCATAGATTTCACTGGTGGATGTTACCTCAACGGATTTTATGCCGTTGTATGATGTCAAAAGTGTATTACTTTCATCATGCTCATATTTTCCGCCACGATTCCATGTTAGTAGGAACCAACTTTTAGTCACAGTCATTGAGTTATGATCTCAGTAGTCTCCACATGGTCTGCCTTATTTTTGTATTTAATCATCTTTTACTTGTTAAATATAATAAATTATTTATCTTACAAAGGCGTTATTCTATTAATATCCACATATAATAGTAACAGATTAATTATTTTAATTTTTTTATGACAACACTGAACAGCTTGTTGTTGTCATCTAATATATGCTACGGTACTTAAAAAATTACTTAACTAAATTCTTATTGTCGTATCCTAGATGAATAAAAAAAGACCTTGACTAAAACCAAAAAATTTATTAAATAAAAACTGGTTAGCCAAGAATCATGTAAATTTATTATTATTATCTTTTAAAATAGATTTATTTATTAGATATAAGTTTATAATTTATAAAATTAAGTAATGCTTGAAATATGTTTAATTTCAAACAGTTAATGAAGCTGATCTGGAAATGAGATCAAAAATGTTTCATAAAATTTTTTCTATGATAATTAGTTTAATATACAATATATATTGTAATTTTATATGGCAGTGATGTAACAATATTATAACATTTTCATATAATATTACAATATTATGTTGTATAACATTGCCTTATATACTGTAATATTTGATATTACTATTGATAGTAAATATTTTATAACAGTTACTATAATATAATAAATATATAAATTATGCACATGTATCATATCATGATAGTTATTATTACCATTATTGATTTTGCAATAATGGTAGCCAGTCAACTAGAAATATGAATAAAACAATCTATTTCTTATTTAAGTCTTCATATAAATCAAGCACTTATTATGCAGAAAAATAGTTTATTTAACGTAGAGCACAAGAACTTAAATGTTTTCAGCTTCAAAAAGCAATTATCAGGAGTTGCAATTAATTTAAATTATATTCTAAACACTTGATATATCGCACACGAATTTCTAAAGTGACATAAGTCAAAAACTTGCATTTTTATGTTCGCACCATTTTATAACTGGGAAGCAATCCTCCATCATCTTTTGAAAACGCACCATTTTATAACTTGGGAAGCAATCCTCCATCATCTTTTGAAAAAATTATTAATTATATAATGGTTTTTAGTTAAGCTGATTTTATAGTTTTTCCAATTTTCTCAAAAACGTTCGTTTTTGACTTGTGTCATTTTAGAAATACGTGTGCGATATTTGAAAAACATAAGCATTCTTGAGAAATTTAAAATACAGTAAGACCCTGTTTAATGCATGGGATATGTTCCAAAGAAACAAAGCGCTAAATGAGGTCATCTTAAAACATAAATAATGGAAATAGGTGAAACAGGACAGTGAATAAAAAAATATACGTAGCATTTTTGTTTATTTTATTTTGCTGCATGTATTATTACTGTTGTATTACATTAATTAAATTCATAGCAATAATGGGAATAGGTGAAATGGGACAGTGAATAAAAAAATATATATACATTTTTTTATTTTGTAAATACATAGCATTTTTTTATTTTATTTTGTAGCATGTATTATTACTATTATATTACATTAATATACTCTTCCGATCTAACATGTATTATTGCTATTGTATTACATTAATTATAGATTTAAATTGTAACATGTATTATTACTATTGTATTACATTAATTATAGACATTACCTTTTTTTATTTTGTAACATGTATTATTACTATTGCATTACATTAATTATAGGCATTTTTATTGCTAATATCGATTTGTATTCATAAATCATTTATGAAAATCAATAATATTCAAGTAAATAGTTTATGATTGTGATGAGGAAGATTCTTCCTCATTTTGAGACTGTTTTTTCATTAAGAAGTCATCCAACGTCATTTGCCTTTCCCTTTTTTGTTCAGCAAGCAATTGTTGATAGCAAGACATCACATCCATGACACTTTGTCTTGCCTTTGAACTTCTATCAAAATTTGGATCATTTTGTATAAAGTGATCCATAATTTTCATAATAATGGCTAAACTTGTTTTGACAAAAATATTGATGAAGGAAAAACATTCTAATTTCAAGGAACTATAGTTCAAAGTGGAAATATTCTGATTAAAACTAAATTGAGATAATTGTTATTTTATTACTGTAAAATAATGTTGACCAATCATAAATATGAACTGAGACCACAGTAGACTTTTGTATATACTGCATAATGCACTGCGAGATAGCATAGAATATCAAAACAACAAATTCATGCGATTTTGGATTTATGTGAGTATAATGGTTTGAAAAATTGCACCAAAGTGAATCAATAAATAATATAGAATTTGAAAAAAACCATGTTGTAGCCAAACAGCATTAAACAAAGCAGTGTTAAGTGGGGTCTTACTGTACAGGAATCCCTTGATTAGTGCAGGTTTGAATAATGTGGTTTTGATTAGTGCACAAAAAAATTTGAGCCTATCCCTTAATAATGATTAGTGCGTTTCACCAAGTGTGATATTTTTTTTTTTTTGCAAACCTCTGAAACATTGGCAACTGAATCTTGGGGATTGCAGTCTACATGATTAGAGCACAGCTACTCATGTAGACTACAATCCTCAAAATAAAATAAATAATAATTTTTGAAATAAATTTATTTATTTTAATTCAGTTAATATTATGACTTTAGTCATAGCCAGCCTTGCCTTAAGATCCCCTCTCCAGTACTTGTTGTACGGGCCTGCAATTATTTTTTACAAAATATATACAATTTTGTAAAAAATAATTTTTTTTAATGAAAAATTTTTTAAATACCTATACATATTCCTCAATGATTTAAAGTGCATGTAATGCTATATAGACATGTTTTGAGAGAAGAAAAAAATACTTGTTTATAATTTTGATATTTTCCAGGTTTCATTATAATTATTCCCATCGGTTTTTTAGTTTGATTAGTGCGGTTTTGATATATGCAGTGTATTGCAGGATTCATTAACTGCATTAATCAAGGGATTCCTGTATACAAAAAATTGCCAAATAATTAAGTTAAACTTCCCATAAATATAATTATACTGTATATATGGGGAACTTATATATTTATATAGTTAAGTTGTCCTTATATATATATATATCTGCATACAGAGGTAAAGGGCACTATATCCATTTTTTTCAATATTGGAATAACACTATTAGTTTGATGTACCGTACTTTCATTACACTACATAGAGTTATAGGGTATTAAATTCTATTTCAATAAATAACAGAGATATTCAAAGGTAAATGGCACTGTCCACAAACTTTTTTTAATATATTTTAAATTTAAAAAGTAATAAACCTTAAAAACTACAGTATTATAATTTAAATGTTAATAGTCCAAAGAATAAATGTACAAGGGTTTATTGAAAAGTATTCATTAATGAGCAAACTGAAAATAAACACAAGAAAAAAAAACCTTTAAACTGCTCTTCTGTAAAATTTCACTTTTGTGACTTGGTACCCTTTACCTCCAGTATACAGATATATATATATATAGTAAATGTTTATATAGGTAATAATATATAAAGTAGGTATATAAAATAATAATTAAAAGTAACTATTATGAATATATTTATTCTTCTTGAGCATCCATAATCATGCTATAAGTACTTCCTTTGGGAGGTTATCTTTAATTACTTTATAATCTTTACTATTTTTAACTTCTTGGGCACTATCTTGGAATATATATATATATATTATTTCTGTTTTATTCATGTCTGTTTTGCTATATTATTTTACATTAATTGTACATCTGTTAATAATTTTATTATATCTAAATAGTTCTACATGTCTATATATTGTTTACTTTAAAATACAAGTAATCCTTGACTTATTTTTGAACCCCTCAATCTTAAGCAGAACAGTTGTAAGTCATAAAAGCTCAAAATTTATGGATTTCTCACTAATAATGTTTACTTGGACACTATATATTAACTTAATAAATATAAAAAATTACAAAAACCAGACACAAAAATGGATGCTTTCCATAAGTCAGATCATGGGTCAAGGATTCAAATTTATGGAATTGCATTGATCAATCATGGAATTTATTGATTACATCACTGTTATAACTAAGAATGCTTATAAGTCAAGAACTGCCTGTATAGTTAAAGATCTGTTTAATTAATAGACATGGATGAAATAAGTGTCATGTGTTTCTTCTGAAAATTATTTCGGCATATTTCTAAATAATTTCAAAGTTTTTTCTTTTAAATATTTTTAAATATATGCTTAATTTTTATTTTACTTAACATTATAACATGAATTGTTGAAAAATGAATTGAAATGTGTTGTTGCACTGTATGAGGATGATTCTGTTACTAAAAGCCCTCTTATTCAAGTTACTTTTAAAAATGAAGCACTTGCTTATATATCGCGAATATAATTCGTATTTCCGTGATCCTCACAGAAATATGGTTTCAAAGTTATATATAAGAGACAGATATGTATGAAAAAAAGAATGATTGTAGAGGAAGCTGATATAGTGTGTAAAATTAGTATAGTGTAGTGTGAATGTATGGCACCATCTGATTGGTAGCATTTGATTGTTTTTTCCCTCTTCTGAGTACTTCCCACCCTCTTACAAAGATGCAGGCATGATGTTTATGTATGTATTATGACACATTAGTACTGTATGAATTCAATTTACATAATTCAAAATAATAATTCAAATTAATGCAAAATAATTCACTTTTGTAAGTTGTGGACTACCTGTATGTACAAAAATATTAATTTATGTATATTCATACATATCCACATATTTTTTAACAAAAAAAATCAAAAGAATCTTTAAGATAATGATCTTTGTTAAGAATAAATAGGGCCGAGCACACAAATGAGTGAGTGAATCTTATAATCTTACAAAAAAATTTTCCAATTTTTGGCTTCTCCCTGTATAAGCTAACCCCTTCTTCAAAATTTTTTTGGAAAAAATTTCTCAGCTTATACATGAGTATATACTTAAGTTTATATTAATGCAAATTTATTTGTTTTAGGTTTAATAATTTAAAATGTTTTTCCATTGAACATTATGAATTTTATAACATGAATCAATACTAAAAGAAAAATGTAAACATTTTATCATTATTTTTTACTTAAAGGTTTTTATATAATGAAGAAAATAAATGTAAATTGATTCCTTGTTTGAAAAATCCAATAAATTACATTGAAAAATAACCAAAAGTTCATTAAAATATTGCTATTCTTTTTTCTTCTGTTTCAAATAGCTAACTTTTCTTCTTCTTTTTTTTTTATCTTATCAAAACAGACCCTCAAATAATGGAGCTTCTACATTGTCTAAAGGGTAAAAAATATATAGTTTCTTATATATGTTTCAATTTACTATTCGTCTTTTGTATATAACTCTTTTTTTTTATTCTGTTCTCTCTAACAAATTTCTTTATAAATTTTATAATTGAGATTGGTTTTTGATATGAATTGAAAATTTATATATTTTGTAATATCTTGCAAATATAGTAAGACCCTGCTTAATGCTGCTCCGTTTAACACTGTTTTGATATAACATGGTTTTTTCTGAATTCATTTTTTTTATTTGCTTTGGCATGGTTTTTCAAACCATTAAACAAACATAAATCTGAAATCACACCGAAGACAAGGAAGTTAGCATTTCTGAAGCTGAGGAGCAAAAGGTACTTGCAATGAATTTTCTCAAAACAAGTTTAGTCACTATTGCAGAAACTATGATTTATACAAAATGATCCAAATTTTGATAGAAGTTCAAAGACAAGACAAAATGTCATAGATGTGATGTCTTGCTATCGACAATTCCTTTCTGAATGAAAGAGGAAAAGGCGAACGATGTTAGATGACTTCTTAATGAAAAAACAAAAAGTGTCAAATGAGGAAGAACCTTCCTCATCACAAACATAAATTATTTACTCAAATATTTTTGATTTTCATGGATGATTAATGAATACAAATTTATATTAGCAATAAAATATTTCTATAGTTAATGTAATACAATAGTAATAATACATATTACAAAATAAAATAAATAAAAATGATATATATATTTTTTAATTCACTGTCCTATTTCACCTATCTCCATTATTTGTGTGTTAGGATGACCTCTTTTAATACTTTCATTTAACCTCGTTTTGCTTAGTTTTTTGGAACATATCCCCTGCGTTAAATGAGTCTTACTGTATATGTGAATATGTGAATGTTTGTATTTTTTAAATAAATTCAAAAATATTAATTTACTAGGCACTTCACAAACAAATTGGGAATGTGTAGATCATGTGTTTTTTAATGAGTTAACAGGTAGCTGATAATGTACGTTTCATCAGTTAATATTAAACAGAAATATAGGGATTGTCAATGTTTTTGATCAATAATTTGTGCATTTTCAGATAGTTCTGATCATTTAGAAAATACAAGATGATTATTTTACAGCTGATTTCTTGATCATCAGATATGCACTTCTGACAATTGCATATATCCAATCCTATCAGTTGCAGCAAAATTTTCATTTGTGTTTTGATTCTGATGTTTTATCATTTAAACATTGTTAAATATTTTCGTTGAGATTCAGAAATGATTGAAACTTAATATTTATTTAATATTTTCTGTCAAATAAATACTGCAATAATATTGTATTATAGAGAAATTTAACTGAACACAATGCAACACAATTACATCTTGCACTCCATTCAGCATTTTCTTTTCATAATATTATGATGTTTCATATGCTATAAATCAGGCAATTTGTTATTTATTTCAATATTGAACTGCATTTTGAAAATTTTAAAAATTATAAAAAAATTACCTATTTACTTCAATGAATATCATATTGTTCAGCAACAAGTGAACATGTGTAACACGTAAAAATGAGTGTTTGGCTTATATATGGATTACATATTTTTACTAATTTTCAGTCTTAAGTAGGGAGGATCAGCTTATACATAGATTGGCTTATACATGAGTATGTACAGTATATAAAGTTCTGAAAAACTGAATTGATTTATAATAATACTAAAGAAAGACCTTTTACAACTTTCATTATTTCCGTAATTTTCTCACTTTTACCCTTACTTAAATTAAAAGCATAAAAATTATATGTAAAGCTTTTAGTACAGGTAGTCCTCAACTTATGATCATTTAATTTATGATATTCTGATCTTATGATGGCTGTTACAATATTCCATATTTGACTATTTTCATAACATGTTGGCTAGAAACACTTTTGTTTTATTAAAAATGTAATAAAGCAGTTGCTTATCATCTTGGGAATCCAGGATCTTTTCAAGTGATTTTACACCTTGGAGCTCAGGGTCAATTCTGGATTATTTTATAACCTTGAGAACCTGGGATCAAATCAATCTTTTCGTTCAATTATACCATCTTAAAGGATTCATTATTCTATTGTCCATTATTATTACTAAAATTATTAATATTATAAGGTCTTTTTCAACTTACGACATATTTGACTTCCGATGGGGTTATCAAAACATAGCCCTATCATAAGTCAAGTAAGTTAGTTGAGAACAACATGTATTGAATTAAAAGATATAAAATAAATTTATAACCTAAATAAAAAATTATAATCAAACACAACTGTACAATACAGTATTGTGAATTTTCAATCAATGTCAATTTTCATTATTTGAACATCATTGTTTTTTGTAATAATTTAATTCAAATTCATTCACTGAGACTTTCTTGTTTTATATTATTGATAATATTTCTTAAGCATATTTCAGTAATTAACTTTTTGTTCATCAATACTGATATAATCAAACTAAGTTCACCATATACTTCAAAAGTACTAGAATAGCAAAAAATGCAATGTTAAGAATTATAGGTATAATCTAGGGTTGCATTTTCCTGCACTAGAAGATTTTTTTATAGCCCCATTGAAGAAGATACTCACAAAACAAGATGCTATCTTTCTTAAGTAAAATGGGATTTCTTATGGGATGATCTGTTACAGGTGCACAATAGATCGTTGAGTGATTGCAGTGCTAGGGTTGTTTACAGCTCCTCCTTTCCTACAATCATCATCATCCACTTGTATTGGAGAAAAATCAGATAGTGACTTTATTTTTTTCCTTTAGTTTTATGGAGTATTTATGGAACCGATTAACAAAATTCTGGATAAAAGAATTTTTGAAACTATGCATGTTTATTTCATAAACCAAAGTATGAATTTTTGTAAACTAAACGGGTAAATTTACATAGACCATTAAATTAGACATTGGAAAATACACAGAATTTAAGCAAAGAATCTGATCTAAAAAATAAGTTACAATTTCTCTTGAAAATAATTGGTACGACCAGTAATGAATAAATAAAAATACAATTTAACCATTTAGTCAAAGATGTTTCATTAGATTTGCAGTCCTTAATTATACAAACACTATAAATATTTTCAAATATATTAATTTACATTATCTACATTAACACACATACAGATAGTCCTTGACTTACTCATACTTACAATGGTAATGTAAACCATAAATTCCATGATTGGTCAATGTAATTCCATGGGTTCAAATCCCTGATATATGGAAAGTGTTACTTTTTATATCAAATTCTTATAGTTTTGTGTTCTTTATGTTCATTAAGATAATGTATAGTATTCCAGTAAACATTAATAGTCAGAAATCCATAAATTTTGAGCATTTATGACTTACAATTATTCCAACTTATGACAGTAGGATTCAAAACTGAACCCTGTTGTAAGTCAAGGACTACCAGTATAATAATTTTTATTCTGAAGATTTACTGATAAGCATTCTTGAAAGAGAAAAGCTTAAGGATTAAATCATTTTTTATTTTTAAAATCAATAATAAGTTTTTTTAACTTTTAAAAGGATTTATATAGTATTATCATGAATTTTCAATGATTTACATTACTTGACGTCATCATCACTGTGATATGACGTTATCGTGACAGATATCTGTGGTGTTAAGAATTCAGTTAAGCCATATGTTATCACTATGCTGCTAACACTTAGCGCCATCTATTGGCAATAATATAAACTGCAATTTTTATCTCTTAATTTTTAAATTATTATTAACGACAAATAATTTTGGCTGTCGTGACATCCAAAAATTGACCTTTCTAATGATACCATATTTATAGAAATCGGTATAGTGGTTCGACTGAAAAAATGACATCCAGCCAGCAGTCAGCCAGCCACGTTTGACTATTAATATATATGATATTACAGCTGTTTATGTATGAGATTTAACCATTTTCATATATGATAGGAGTTTTTGAAATAAATTTAAAAATTTATAAAAAGTACTGCTAAAATTGAACAAATGATGTAAGAACAAGTTAATAAATGTGAAAATAACTAACAAGAATACTACACTGCCTAGATAAGATACATAATAATCAAACTAGCACCAAGAAAGTTCCTGCCTTTGGTGCTAGTTTGATTATTAATAAATGTGAATTATTAATTAATAAAAATAACAATATTTCATTAAATTTGTGTAATTTTTTAATAATTATATGATGTAATTTCATTCAACAAAAGTTATATAACTCTTAGTTTTTATATATAATTTCCGAAAATATAAACAGAATACTGCCTAGATAAGATACATAATAATCAAACTAGCATCAAGAAAGTTCCTGCCTTTGGTGCTAGTTTGATTATTAATAAATGTGAATTATTAATTAATAAAAATAACAATATTTCATTAAATTTGTGTAATTTTTTAATAATTATATGATGTAATTTCATTCAACAAAAGTTATATAACTCTTAGTTTTTATATATAATTTCCGAAAATATAAACAGAATACTGCCTAGATAAGATACATAATAATCAAACTAGCATCAAGAAAGTTCCTGCCTTTGGTGCTAGTTTGATTATTAATAAATGTGAATTATTAATTAATAAAAATAACAATATTTCATTAAATTTGTGTAATTTTTTAATAATTATATGATGTAATTTCATTCAACAAAAGTTATATAACTCTTAGTTTTTATATATAATTTCCGAAAATATAAACAGAATACTGCCTAGATAAGATACATAATAATCAAACTAGCATCAAGAAAGTTCCTGCCTTTGGTGCTAGTTTGATTATTAATAAATGTGAATTATTAATTAATAAAAATAACAATATTTCATTAAATTTGTGTAATTTTTTAATAATTATATGATGTAATTTCATTCAACAAAAGTTATATAACTCTTAGTTTTTATATATAATTTCCGAAAATATAAACAGAATTTCATTCATGCCTTGACTTGTTCAGAAGAGATATGATATTTAATAATATCAAACATTTCATTGAATGGCTAATATTTCATATAAAAAAATTCTAGTTATATGCAATCCCATATATGAAATAAAAAAGTAGTGAAAGAAATAAAACTCCAAAAAAACACTTATATACAGTAAAGTGTCGATTATCTGAACGTCAATTAACTGGAACGTTGCTTATCTGAACATAATTTTCAAATTTGATATGCAACAGGTCTCCGCCAATACTCCCACCCTACAATGTATAGGGTGTGAGCATCTAAGCTATATTGTTTAACTATATTGTTTTTATAATTTAGTTTGTATCAAGTATTGGCAAAGACCTGTTGTGTATCACAATTGAAAATTAAGTAGCTCTTATACCCTATTTACACTATGCAATACAAAACAAGTTCAAATTATCGAACTTGTTTAATCTCATAAATATGAACAAAACAAGGATAGCCAAACTTGTCTGAAAACATCACACACTAGTGCATACTGATTTAGGCCGAACAAGTACAATAAAGCATATGTATTTGAAATTTGTTTTGTAATTTTTACATTGTGTTTTTTTTTTTTATTTTTCTATCAGATCGATTATCCAAAAAATCGTTTATCCGAATACCCTTGGTCCCAATTAGTTCAGATAATCGACGCTCTATTGTGTAAAGGTGTGATGGTTGAAGCACTGAAGAAAGGAAAAATTTTTTAGGCTTACCAGGGTTTCGTGTTGGTGATGGTGACGTGATGGAGGTGGCCATCTTGTTTTACTTCTATAACATGTTAATGTCGCCAGAAGTTATAAAGAATTGAAGTTTGATTAGAATGTTAAAACATTTAATTAATGATTTTGAAAATTATTTAATTGTAAAATTTTGTGAACTGTTATGGTTATGTGTAATGTATGCAAATTTTGCTCTAGATTAAATAAGGTTACACCAGAGGGTGTTTTAGTTCCCGTCCTGATGACCATGTGTATCAGCAGAGCTGCAGAACGTTTCAGCTTGTGGTGTCATAATGATTGACTGTTCTATGTTTTGGATTATGGTAACAACTCTTTCATGTTTTTTGACGGGAACTACAGGTTGTATTCTTTTTTTTCTAGTTTTGAATTAACCTTCAGTTGTGTAAAGTTAATTGTTTGAATTAATAAATTGGTAATTTATCTTAATTGATGGAGTCAGTTCTTCAAGCAGTGTGTTATATCCTAAACTGGGCAGAAAGAAATGAACTGCATTTTGATTGTAATTTTTGGGCAACACCCAAACGAGGGACAATGGAGAGGGGGTCGGGTTCGAACCGAGAAGTTCTGATCGTAGTACCGGACTTCTCAATTGTAATTACGAAATTACAATAAAGCGTCGTAATTACAAAGTATGATATAAATTTAAAAAATTGCAAAAGATTTTGTCAAAAATTAAATAATATATCACAGTTTTAATTTTTTGCATATTAATTAGTCTTAATTTTAATTATTGGTCAACCCAAAATCACAGGCAGATATTGACATGTCCAGCACTCAAGGGATTAATACTTTCATCCAATCAGAAATTTAAGTGAAAATTAGAAAGCAAATGTTTATTTTATTCTTAAATTACTTTTAAGGATTAATAAATTAATTTTATAAAAATTTCCAATACATATTTATCTACATAAAAATAATGTATTGCATAGTGTAAATAGAGTATAAGAGCTACTGAATTTTCAACATATTTTTATCTACATGAAAATAATTATGTAGAAAAATATGTATTAAAAATTTTAATAAAATTTATTAAAGAAAGAAAATTATAATTTGATGATTTGTGCATAGAAATATATGATAAAAAAAGAGGATTCAGTACTAATACACATATGTATATATATTAAAAAACAGGTATTGCTAGGATTATGAAAAATCTAATTAAAAACTTTTGTACTTACAAACATGTCATTTCATTTCCAAATTTCAGAAAATTTCAAAAACCCTTCAATAATTTTAAATATTATGATAGCAGAATATTCTAGCAACAAATATAATGAAAAACAACATGATTACTTAATTTATAACAGCAGTATTTAAAGATGATAGAGATTATATCAAAAAAAATCTTCACTTTATTAACTGGAACTTTTTATTCAAATCTCTGAAATAAGAAACTTCTAGTTGGTCAGAATTATGAAATATATTAAAAATATAGTATATGAATTAATTTCATAACTTGAGCACCACCTAGTACAGGAATATTTTGCATAAAAATTTTAGATTATGATTTCCTATTTTCAGTGTGTGTAAAAAT
This sequence comes from Olivierus martensii, assembly GCA_000484575.1. Lineage (NCBI taxonomy): Eukaryota > Metazoa > Arthropoda > Arachnida > Scorpiones > Buthidae > Olivierus > Olivierus martensii. The sequence continues at coordinate 84,824 of AYEL01075073.1, read as the reverse complement.
ATGATAAATTTCACTTTAAATAAAGGATAACAACAATAATCAGTTGCAAAGTGAAAAATTTATTTTATATCAATGCAGATTATAAAAATATATATTTATTACAATTATATTAAAATAAATTATACATACATCCTTCTCCAGAATCAAGTCTTTGTTGGAGTTCTCTAATTTTATTTTCTTTCTTTAGATTGTCTTTTCTATATGCATCAAGTTTTTGTTGATAATCTCGAAGTTCCCTTTTATAAAAATAATTCAAATTGTTATTAAAATAATAATTTGATATAAATTATTAATTGAAAGTTTACTGAAAGAAAAAGAAACATACTTTTGATGAGCAATCAATTCTGCTCTAACACGACTTAACTCTTCACTTACAGCTTGTTTAGCTTGAATTTCACTTTGTAAACTAGATTGTAAACTTAGCAACTCCATTTTATCTAACTTTTGAGATCTCCTGTTGCGCCAATTTTTATCCTTTAAAATAAAAATTGGATAAAATTTACAATATTAAAAACCAAAAGAAAAAGCCTTATAAATTATTTAAATTTGCTGAATGGAATTTTGTCTTATGTGCAATCCGAGAACAAGTTCTCACAATCCAATAAAAGATTATTATATGTAACTTAATATTTTATAGAATATTTAATAGTTTTACAAAAACTGATGCAGATTTCTATGCCAATTCAGTGTTATTAATAGCAAGGAATGATGTAAGCATATAAACATCTAACCTCGATTTACATGGTAGATTGGTTCTGCAAAAGTACGTGTAAATGAAAATCATGTAAATCCAGATTAATATTTGCATAGAAAATGAATGGATAGGTTCTGCAATATGCAATAATAAATAATTTACACACTTTTAAAAATAAATTTAACATTTTATTTTTATATATAGCTATACAATAATAATTTAAGGATAATAAATGGGTCATAGTAAAAATGAATGAAGATGGAAAAAACCTGCAAAACGTATGAAAACAAACTGGCAATATAAATTCTGCTAAATTATGTATAATAAATTCACCTTAACAAGGCATTATAAGCAGTAAAGTTTAAAAAGATTAAATAATTTATTAAAGAACATTTTCAATTCTATAACAGATCCTCTTCAACACATGAAAATTTTTCATGTAAGTTGAAGAGGATTTATTGTAGAATTGAAAATGTTCTTCAATATATTATTTAATCTTTTTTAAACTTTACTGGTTATAATGCTTTGATATGGTGAATTTATTATATGAAAACAACAGTATATTCTTTAATATCTTACTTGGTTGACTTGAGCAAGAGGACTTAATGTTATCAAACTTCATGCTTAATTAACGGGAAATAATTTATTGAAAAGATTAACATGACTGTTTATGTTTTTTATTTGTATGCATTGTACATTATTGTACGTCATTATCAATAATAATAATTATTGAATGTTATGTAAAAATTGATGATCATGAAATTAACACATGTATATGTATATATTATATATAGATATGAGATGTGCAAACAGATAAATTTTTGAAAATTTCTTTTCAAAGACTTATAAGTTAGACTCAACTCAAAGCTTTCAAGTAGAGTTTTATCTTTAACAATATTTTTAATGATGATAAAAGTTGAATTTATCTAAATAATATCTTCACAATATAAGATAAAGTCACTAGTATTTTCTTTCTATATTTTTATATAAAATTTTATAAACAAATTATGAAAAAGTATAAATTTATTAGTTAAGTCATCACTAACAATACAGCATTTTAATGGTAAGTACTGAGTAAGAAAATTCAACATTTATGATTTTGATAAGTAGAATAAAAGAGCCTTAAGAACCCTTTTTACTCAAATATTCTTAATTTCTGTTAAATATAACAAAAACAATAGTAATAAATACAAGCAATTTTCAACTTAGACCAACTTGTACTTATGAGGTTCAGGCTATTTTATTCTACTTATCAAAATCCTAAATGTTGATTTTCTTACTCAGTACTTACCATTAAAATGCTGTATTGTTAGTAATGACTTAAAATTATGAAAAAGTATCAATTAGAATTTATCAATAGTGATGTCATTGATAAATTCTGCTATTAATCAATGCAACTGACCTGAGTTCAATTCGCTGATTCAATGGTCTGATATATAGACAGCATTCTTTTTTGTGTCTGATTCTTAGTTTTGTGTTCTTTATTAAGATAATATATAGTGTTCTAGTAAACATTAGTTGTGAAATAAATCCATAAATTTTGGGCATTTCTGACTTCCAAGAGTGGGCATCAAAATTCTTGAAGCAAAACTTTATCCACTTAATGCCTGAATTTTGATATTAAATTTTAAAAAAATTTAAAAAGATATTTTTTTTACTCTTATTTTGTGTAGAAATTATACTAGATAATTGTTATTTGATTATGTGAGATATTTTTTTATTTTTTGGGTTTGTATCAAATAAGTAACATTAGGCAAATTCATCTTCACTGTCTTCAGGAGGAATCCTTATTTGTAGTTCATTTATCAGTTTAGCGCAGCAGTTCTTAACCTTTTTAATGGTCAGCACCCCCTTGAATCTGAAAATAATCTCTTGCACCCCCTTAAAAAATGTGTGTATATATTTTATTTAAGAAAAAAGATTTATTGCATAAACAAATGCTGTATTTATTTACAATATATATTACTATATAACATAAAAAGTAATATTTAAATTTTAATGGCTAAGTTGCTATTGTTTATTCATAATAATTCTATTAAAACAAGGCTCTTTTTTAAAAGAGCCAAGCGTAAGTCATCAGATGCATTTAAATCATGAAAATTGCACTACAGAATTTATCAATGTAAATATTAAACTTTATCTGACAGAAAATGCCTATATAATAAATATAATTTACCTTCAGCAATAACAATGACACCTTCCAAGAGCCTGTCAATGTTGTATGAAAATACTGAGATTTGCCTGATGTATCAAATATGATACAAAGTAAAAAGTATGAAAATTAGCCTGCCAGAAGCACCAAATAATTTCATTTTAGATTGTACAGAAGGATAAACATTCTAGTAATAACAAAATATTTTTGTTTTGATTGTTATTTACCACTAATCACAAAATTAATATCATCGAACTTCGGTATCAGCAAAACATGTGCTCAGTTGTAGGCAGCCATCTTTGATTTCTGATAATTTACAAAATTAATTACAGAGTGCACTATTATTCAGGCATTCCATTTGTATGGTATGTATTACATATGATACAACAGTCAACTGATAGAAAAAATGAATACATTAATAATAATATGGGGTTAAAGGGTTTGTATCGTATATGATACTGTTGACGTTAAGTGGTTATTGTAAGTTGAGGACTATTTGTACTTCCATAATAGCAAATTCCATTATAAATGCAATTGATGAAATGCTCTCAAACCATAGAAAAAATTTTGTTAAAATTTGAAATTTTCTAACAGCAGCAATTTTTATATATTGGATTATAAAGTATCAAATTTTAGAGAGTAGTGGATTACATTGATTATACTACAATTTAAAATTTTTGAGCAAAATCGAGTTTTATTTTGAAACTTGATTCAAGTTTTGAAAAATTCACACATCTCATGTATGCATACATGTATGAAAGTAATTAATGATTATAAAATTATGTTTTATTTAATTCATAATCTTTAATTGTAAATACAACATGTATTCCCTAATTTCCACAAATAATTGGAATCAAAATTTTTTTTTAATAACCTGAATTTTGCATAAGTCACAAAAATAATTTTTTAATAAGTATTCTAAATTAAAAGTTCCCAGGGCTAGATGGACTATAGTGATTGTATCTATATAACATTATTGTGCCATATTGTCCTTTGACTGAAAGAGATACAATGTCACATGGAATAATAATATATCATTAATATGATATTTTATATTAACAAATAATACAAAACATAAATAAATCAAGTAACATAAACTTTAAATATTGCAAATTAAAAAGTTTGCACTTTCAACTTATAGATACAGTAGATGTTTATGCTCTATAACTAAAAAAAGAAAAAAAAATTTTGAAAAATAGTTTAAAGCTGAATTTTATTAATAAATTCATACTTTTTATAATATTAAGTTATCATTATATAGCATTCTTTACTGTATAATGTATATAGAAGTTGCTTTTGCTATTCAGCTGTTTCTGATGGAGCAACAGCTGAATATTTTAATACAATAAATAATTTTTTCTTAAACTATATTAAACAGAAATCACACATAAAATGAAATTTATATAATTTTTTACCATGCAAAACCAAAATCATACAATTTGAATATTGTAAAAAAAAAAAAAAAAAAAATTGAAAAAAAAAAAAAAAAAAAAAAAAAAAAAAAAAAAAAAAAAAAAAAAAAAAAAAAAAAAAACGATATTTAGTTGTATTCTATTATTAACTAATAATAATGAATAATATTCATATTCTGGAAATTAATTTATTTAAACCAAATAATCCTAATAAATCAGCCATATTTTAATCCCTTGATTCTTTAACGGATTTTAATGGTTTGAAAAAATTTAAACTAATTTTTAGCACCATCTTGTAATTAGGATAATTATTATTTTATTAAATCAATGTGTGGATCCATCTATTAATTAATTAGATCTATTGGCAAAGTCCGATAATGTGAATCAAAAATTACGTCTAAATTAATATAACTGTCTGGAGAATTAATCCGCTCGTTGGCCTCAGTGGTCTAGCGGTATGACGTTGGGATGTTTGGGCTAACGAACCGGGGACCTTTGGGCTAACATCCCAACGTCATACCGCTAGACCACCGAGGCCAACGAGCGGATTAATTCTCCATACAGTTATATTAATTTTTTTTTCTTCAGCTAAATTAGTTAAAAATTCTAGTTTGATTTTTAATTAATAGATGGCACCACTCATTGATTTAATAAAATAATAATTATTCTAATTACGAGATGGCACTAAAAATTAGTTTAAATTATTTCAAATCATTAAAATCCGTTAAAGAATCAAGCGATTAAAATATGGCTGATTTAATAGGATTATTTGGATTAAAAGTTCCCTTGAGGTTTGGTTAGTATACAAAGTTTAATTTATTTATTTTTACATCTAGAATGATGATGTACATCATAAGCCAGATATAAAAATAACATATAATAATTGTTTAATAGAATTTTAAATTATTTAATTAATTAACATAATGATTCCCAGGCCCATATGCCATACCAATTGTTAAAAATTCCTGCTGTTGCCCAGTGGTGTATGTCATATGGCTCTGTTTTAAAATGTATTTATCAAATTTCCCTTGAAATTTTTGGATTAATCTATCCTTACTAGTGGCACTATGATTGTTATAAGTTAAAGTTTTGTCCTCTAGTATCAAAAATTTGAAAAGTCCACTAATACATAAGAACTTGCTTAACAAAATCAAAATAATAAAACTGATTTTAATTGCTATTTCTTCTATTGCTATTCTGCTATTTCTTCTATTGCTGTGATTATCTTGTGCTTTCCTTAGAGATGTTAAAAAGCAATAAAAGAAAATTAAACAAACTAAAATTAGACCAAAAGAAGCAAAAAGAAGCGAGTTGTTGATCATTTACTATTCTGGATGCAGTGAGATAGATTTATGTTGCATGACAAGAAGTGAGATGGATTTATGTAGCATGACAAGAAGTTTCACAATTAACTATTCGGAAATGTTTTAAAAAAGCTGGGTTCATTATAGATTTCACTGAGGAAGGAATACAAGAAGTCAATAACTTTGACCTATGAGAACTGAGTGCTCTTCCTGAGAATTATCATCTTAAAATTTTAACTGTAGATTTTACAAATTTTGACAACAATCTTGTCTATTTTATTATTATTCAAATTAGAGATTTTAAATTTTTTATTTCTATTAAATTTTATTGAAATTAGATTAGAATCACAGACAATTCTAATTCACTATTTATTGTTGCAATATTATATTGATTAGTGGAAAGGATTTTGAGATATTTTAGATATCTTTTAGATGTAAGCAAAACTAAGTTTTATGATACAATTTTAGCTCAGAGCTTATCTACTAATTGGATAATTTGAGATAAGAAGCAAACTTACATTTTCAATAAATAAGAAGTGAACTTGTTAAGATAAACTCTGATCTATTGATTGTAGTTAACTGCTAGTAACTGAGTTATTGTTTAATGTGGATGATTATAAAAATGTTTGATATTTATTCTCTAATTCATATATAAACAGGATATTATGGGAAGCTCATCTATAATAACTATTATATTACAATAAAAATTTTACTATTAAAATTGTGGCATATATTGTATTATTTTTACAATGAAAGTCTTTTTGTAGAGGTTTAGCTCCTGCAGACACAAGTGCCAGAGATGATCACTTAAAAGTGGAAATTGCTTCACCTCTGGGAATTGTTCCTCACCAGATAAGGGGTTTTCTTGCACGATGCCATCAAATTTTACCTGCTAGTGTGGCATTTCATTATTGCACAGCTTGTTCTTCCCAAGTATGATTTATTCTTAAATTTAGATTATAGTAAATTTTAAACTGATTTTGCCTTATTATTGAATTAGATAATCAACAAATACAAAACTGAAGGATTTGACTTTCTGTTGCAAGCATTTAACAATCCTAATTATATAGAAGAATTAACAGGACTAAAGCAATTGCAACAAGAAACAGAAGAAGTTGAGGTATTTTCCCTTCTTTCATAACACTTCTGGTAACCAACCCATTAACTTTCATACATATATTTTCCTTTTAGATATGGGAACTAAGTGATGACGAGAGCGTGGGAGGCACTAGTGGATCCGACAAAGGAGAACCACATTGACATGCTCTGACAGCTTAGTAGTAAATAATGTATAGATTTGAAAGTACTGTGATATTATTTTGAAATTTGGTACGTATATTATTATTATACAATAAGTTTTTTTTAATATACAAGGAAACTATCATTTTATGGTGATATTTTTTTGTGACAAAAAAAGCAAATTCATTGCTTTCAGTATTCTTTCTTACTTCAGAGATTATTGGATTCGACAAACAAAAACATTTGTAAAATAATGTAAAATTTATGTAAATGTCCATTCCAATAAGAGAGTTAATATTCGTTTACAATTTTTTGTAATTTAAAAATATATCTGTAACATTTTTTTTTAAAACAAATTGTAAAGATTTTAAAAATAAAAACAAGCCCGAGACTCTTGCTTTATTTTTGTAAATGTCAACAAGAGTTATTTTTAATATTACAATAAAACAATCTGCAAACCATTCAATAAAAAAATTGCGCTTTTATTTTAATTAATTACAATTTATATACGATAACTTATAACATCATTTAAAGAAAATTTTAATTACGATATATAAAACATAAATAGGAAAATATTTTTTTAAAGAAATGTTATACAACAATAAACACTTGACATGATTTTTTTTTAAACTGACCAAGAGAATATCAAAGCCGAGAAAAATTTTTATAACATTAAAAATGTGCTATTTACATTTTTTTTTAAAGCAGAAATTGAAGAAAGAGAAGATTTAAATATCCAGAAATTTTTTGTACAATTTTTTATTGCTTGTTACACTTTCAAAAACAATTTCTTTTTATTATTGTCATGTTCGTCTAGGAATATATTAAAGCATTTAAAAATTACAATTGTATTTTAATTTTTTTTTTATATCTATCAAACTATAAAAAAAAATTTGCACAATTCAATAGGAGAAAAAAATTGTTGTAATTCAAACTAGTGCAAAGTGCTTCAAAACAAGTGATCTACCTATATTTAGACTACACAAGACATCCTTCAATTGTTTCCAAATTTTATGTACCAGACAAAAAGAATGTCTATTGTACACAACAGCAACATTTTTAAATATAACAAATAGCACTTTTTTTTTGTTTTTCTGATCATTTACATAACTTTTTGTAAGAACATACAAATAAACAATTTCAAATTCTCTTTCTTCAATATAAAAAAAAAATTTGTTATAATTTTATTAACTTTTGTAAGAACATACAAATAAACAATTTCAAATTCTCTTTCTTCAATATAAAAAAAAAAAATTTGTTATAATTTTATTAAGATCACAAAAAAAAATCTACATTTTGAAAGTTTTTACATCCATAACAGTTGCACAAGACATCCGTCAATACTACGGCACTAATGTAATATGTATATTCTACAGTTACATAAACAATAATAGAACCAACATACATTAATTATTACACCCTGTGCTATTGTTTAGTTATAAAATGTACAATAATAAGCATGAGCAAAATAAAGTTTGTACTCTCTTTCCCTCTTTATATAGATAGATAGATGGAAAAAAAAAAATGCAGTACGACAATTATTGGCAATGGATCAACTATGGGAGAATTAGAATGCCAAAAGTTTGGGTACGTCTTCCTTTATCAAAGCATTTTAAAATTACCGATAAAGGGGAGGGAATTATAACTACTCTGATATTTATTTTATCAATATCTTGTTTAAGCAAACCTCGATGACAGATAGAAGAGTGATAGGTTTACAAATGTAACTTTTCTTGTTTGACATGATATGGAAAGTCAAAATATCACAGTGAGACTACACCTTGTGAATGAGACCTTACAGGAGATGGTGGCGGTGAATGGGTTGCCTTTTTTGTGGAATCTGTTCCGTTCTCAACCGAGGTCGTCTTAGTCTGCTGGAGTCTCAGCCACGTGTCTCCCAAAGCTTTTGCAAAATGGTCATCCACTAATAATAAAAAAAGGGGAAAAAATTTAAAAAAATGAAAAATTATATATTATGAGAAGTACTGTTTAGCAATACATCCATAAGACAATACCAGGAAACAGGAAAGTTAAGAAAAAACAATATGAAATTTTCCTGAATTGTAAAAATATTATTAAACATTTCAGTTTAATGGTGTTTAGCAATACATCCATAAGACAATACCAGGAAACAGGAAAGTTAAGAAAAAACAATAATAATATTTTTACAATTGAGGAAAATTTCATAAACATTTCAGTTTAATGGTTTAAGAAACAAATATAATGCCTATACAGCAATTTAATAATTCTTGCACTATTCCAAAGACATATTGATGACAATTATGTCTCTACACATTAATAAGAACACACACACACACACACACACACACACACACACACACACACACACACAAGCTCTTGTAAAAAACCACACACACACACACACACACACACACACACACACACACACACACAATCACACAATGCAAGAATGCTTACTAACTAGATTATAAGTATAAAACAGAAAATTACCTGTTATTGATACGCTCGTAGAATGATTAGAGAAGAGAAATTCTGGATAATCCTTCCCAAGAGATCGCCTGAAATGCTCATCAATAACTGGATCACACATTCCTAAAAAGGTAAAAAAAATTTTCTTATAATAAGTTTTTCGAGTAATGCATACTTTATAAAAAGTCGCCGTTATTATTTTATGATAACAACATAATTATATATATAATTATTAAGTTTATTAAGTAAATGTTACAGCTAACAGATGTGATGGAAGTTTTTGACCTCTGTGTAATTGCAAGACTAAACTTTTATAAGTTTTTCGAGTAATGCATACTTTATAAAAAGTCGCCGTTATTATTTTATGATAATAATTATATATATAATTATGTTGTTAAGTTTATTAAGTAAATGTTACAGCTAACAGATGTGATGGAAGTTTTTTGACCTCTGTGTAATTGCAAGACTAAACTTTAATTAACAAAGAATTTCTTATAGTATAAATGTTTAACAAATTGGGCTGAAATGTTTAAAATTTAATTATTTTGGCAGTATTAAAACTATTAATATTGCACATTTTGCTAGCAAAATACAATTATTAAAAATTTAGAACGACACAAAAATCTAATCCACTTCTTTAATCTCACCATAATAAACTAAATATACTCAATCACAATTAGGGACTATTTTGGATTTAAAATGTCACTGGTTGAGCTAATCACAATCACATCTCACTTAAAAGTAAAAAGAATTCTGGGACACATTGATGTCTCCAGTTTTAGAAGCTTTAATGTGAAGTCACTCATAGCAAAGACTATAAAATTGAAATTGGTATCAGTTTTAAATGCCATCAATAATTTTCTCTTTGCTCACATTAGTAATGTTTAAAATTTAATTATTTTGGCAGTATTAAAACTATTAATATTGCACATTTTGCTTATTTCCAAAACAATTTTTCAGACTAAACTTTAATTAACAAAGAATTTCTTATAGTATAAATGTTTAACAAATTGGGCTGAAATGTTTAAAATTTAATTATTTTGGCAGTATTAAAACTATTAATATTGCACATTTTGCTAGCAAAATACAATTATTAAAAATTTAGAACGACACAAAAATCTAATCCACTTCTTTAATCTCACCATAATAAACTAAATATACTCAATCACAATCACAATTACAAAACTTGACAATTTGGGACTATTTTGGATTTAAAATGTCACTGGTTGAGCTAATCACAATCACATCTCACTTACAAGTAAAAAGAATTCTGGGACACATTGAAGCTTCTAAAACTGGATACATCAATGTGAAGTCACTCAGAGCAAAGACTATAAAACAAAACTGATACCAATTTCAAAATGCCATCAATAATTTTCTCTTTGCTCACATTATTATTTTATTGATCAGTTAATATTTTTTTCTAACTAAGAATGTTGCATAAACTAACAATTAAAATTTATGATTTTATCAAAACAAACAAATAACTTACCGGATAACACTTCTCTTCTATGACCTGGTCGAACATCTTCACCTCCGTCTAGTTCATTTTTTTCACTTGTTTTTTCTTCCGAATTGCCATTGCAGTGAGCACTCTGGCAGTTAGATTTTGTGTGACACTGAGATCTTAGCAATGCCGAGGCACAGGTAATCACTGATGGCCTCTGTTGTTGAATGGGTACACTGTTGCTAGAAACTGGTTCGTCATCTTGACGCGAACACTTTTTGCTCATGTCCAACGGTTCGTTGTTGTCATCGTCCGAATCACAGGCAGCAAGGTTGATGCAAGTGATGTCTCTGTCCAGTCTCTCTGTCAGGTGTGGAGGTAAACGACAATGACTGCACGGAGGCAGGGTCGAACCATCTGATTTGTGCATTGGACACACTGCTAGCGTTGGACTATTTTCGCTGTTTTTACAGGGGGAGAGCACAACCGGTGACGTCTCGTAACACTGTCCGTTTCTTGTATCCACTTCTGGGGAGACAATCCTACATAATTTTAAAAACTTATATTTAAGTTTTATGAGTAGTAATAATTCATTTGATAAAGATGATTACAGAAGATCTAAGTGTTACTATCTTATCAAATTTATCAAAACTTTTAGATATTAATATTTATGAAAAAATAATCTAAATAAACAGAAACTTGTTGTAGCAACAGATAAAATAAACTGTGATCTTAGGATAAGAAAGTAAAATTTCTTCCAGTCTTTGTGTGTGTATTAAATTATCATCTACAGCACAGCATAAAAATTCAAATATTTAAAATCAATAATTCTGGCAAAATAATAAAATAAATTGTCCTTACTGTTGTGGAGATGAACATTTTCTGTTCCAAACCCTTAAGGGCAACATATTTGAAAGTTCTCGCCTCTCTTTCAGTCTTCTATATTTCAACTCTTTAGTCGGAAGTTCTTTAGAAGGAGAATCTCTGCAGTCGTCCATCTGATCTAGGAAAGAAACAAACAATGCTTAAAATTTATTTGGAACAAATACAAACTTGTTTTTAATTAAATTATATACTTTAGGATATCAAAATTTGTAAAAAAGGCATCTGAAGAAATCTGTCGATAACTTAAGTTGTCTCCCATTAATTAATTAATTAATATAATCAGGATTAAAGTTTGTAATTTAATTTTAAATTTTAATTTGTCCGAAAAATTCCAGAGATTCTGTAACAAAACTCAAACAAAAAAAAAAAAATTTATGCATTTTTGTCTGATGTCATGGCAATTTTTCTACCACATTAATTGCACTGCCGAATCGCAGGAATTTATATTTTCGAACAGAGAAAAAAATTCCACAAAAATATTTCTGGAATCTTCTATTAATAATATATAAATAAATAAAGTTTTGTCATCAAATATTATGCAGTTCATATATCTATATAAAAGTTGCCACGAATAATCAGTGTGTTTGGTGTAACAAACGAAATTAATTCCAGAAAAGCAGTAGGCAGTTCAAACTCTCGTTAGAACTCTTAAAATAGAACTATCCGTATAAAAACTAAGAATAAACATTGATTATTATTATTATTAGATTACTTAATTTGATTTATTCTCTAACAGAAGATTCCAGTTCATATATCTATATAAAAGTTGCCACGAATAATCAGTGTGTTTGGTGTAACAAATGAAATTAATTCCAGAAAAGCAGTAGGCAGTTCGAACTCTTAAAATAGAACTATCCGTATAAAAACTAAGAATAAACATTGATTATTATTATTATTATTAGATGACTTAATTTGATTTATTCTCTAACAGAAGACAAACAAGACCTTTACGACATGTCTATCTTGCATACCAATGCCAACTCTCTCTCAAGAAAAATTGAAGAGGAGGGAGTGCGGCAACATAAGAAAAGGAGGGAGAGCTAACAAGTATGCGGTCGATAAAAGATCCAAGGAGGAAAAAAAAGCCGTGGAGGAGGCAAGTGAGCCAAGTGAATGCAATGTGGTGAAAAGAGACCAAGGGATGGAGAGTAATGTGTGGCATGCCAAGCATGCACAGTACCAAAAGCAGCCAGTCTGCACTGCACTGCACCCCTTGCCAACAGAAAAATAAGTGACAACGTCAAGCGTCTCTAAGAGAAAATCGACGTAAACTACGCCTACGCTCCTCTCCCGGCTAGAGGAGCGATTTTAATTATATAAAGAATGCAATTTTCCGCCTGTAATAGTTTCGTTGCGGGTGGTACGGGGCGCTCAGCGTGGGCGACGCGACGCGATGCGGCGTTATTAACAGACCGATATCGCGCGCTCTGGTCTGGAACGTGCGGTGAGTCATTCGAGTCACGCTGCTTAGCAGGACAACAACTGCATCCGAGCGTGACGAAACACCGGCGCCAGAACCGCCGACCGATAACTCCAAACCAGACAAAAAAAAAAAAAAATTAACATTCCCAGAGACGAATTCCGTCCGCAGCAAAAAAAAAAAAAAAAAAAAAAAAAATTTAACATTCCCAGAGACGAATTCCGTCCGCAGCGGAAACTGGATGAAGATGCGATCGGAATTTTCTTTTATTTTCCTTTTTAAAATTAAAAGAAGCGTTTTTATAATTTTCATTTTTTTTTTGCATCATCCGTTCGCGTGTTGCTTTAATGGACTGCAACCGGTCGCGTCGCCTCCATCAGCACGTGCCATTTGTCCCTTAGGCATGACTTCGGACCTAGCCCATTCCTGCGGGACAGGTGGAAACCGGCGGACAATAAAGGGGAGGAGGAGGGTGGTGGTGGTTACCGGTCGCGACCGCCTACGTCACGTGGGGTCGCGCAGTCGGGGGATGGGAATTCGGCGCGATCCGAAACACTCAAAAGACCACCACCCGATTGCATTTCGAACGATTCGTGAGTCACTTCGACGTGTCTAAATAGGTCAAGGAGAATCGGACGAACTCTCGTTTTGCTACCGAGATGGACGCTACGAACTAGAACAGTGACAAAAGATGACGTCATCGCGGCGATAAACCCGAACAGACTAATAAATAGATGGGGAGGGTGGTGCAGACGTCTTTCAAAAAAAAAGTTCCTCGGTTGGGATGGTCCGCTAACCAGCCTTATTCCCCTTTTCCTTTTTTTATTCTACAGTAATTAAGGGGTAGTTCCCGGAAATTACCATCTCTAATCGGCGAGTACTTGCTGGAAAAATTATTAAAAAAAAAAAAAAGAAAGACATTCCCCTCCTTCCACCTTTAATAATTGACAAGAGGTGCAGATTGGGGATATACACACACACACACACACACACACATAAAGACATTCCCCTCCTTCCACCTTTAATAATTGACAAGAGGTGCAGATTGGGGATATATATATACACACACACACACACGCATACATACAATGTCTAGAAATAGGAATTATGAAATTATATACTACTATCGCGTTACGTATTGGACATGTGCCTGAAAAGGTAGAGAAAAACGGCGGCAGTTTTGTGTTTACTTTTAAAAGGTGAAAGCCTGAGATGTTATGACGTCGGTTTCCTGTCGTATTTCCTTCAATATCAAGTTTGCTTCCAAGGTTTTCTGCTGTTGACACTTGTTGGTGGGAAATGGTCTGTGTTAGCATTTATTTTTGGTCTTAATATAAATATAAAGTTTGCTAATCATCCTGTCAACGACTTGTTCAAGTGGGAAGTGTACAGACTGAAGAAACAAAAATTCTGTTTTAACTTATTATAGTTGAAACAAGGTTACATCCTTGTGCTGACCTCAAAAAGTGTTAGAGACTTTTATGGAGAGTAATAAAAGGTGCATTTGCTGCAATTGTTTGTGCATAAAAAATGTACAGGAGCCCTACACTCCGACTGTAATTTTCTATAAAACTGCTATAGAAATAGAAAACGTCGTTAGGGATGAGAGCACCACCAAAAACTTAAAATGAAAAGTGGAACAGGAGGGGAAAAAAGTCTACTATTGTCATGCGGGGTTATACAAGCATAGGCTGCATAATGATAAATAAAAATGATTGTATGAGGACAATTGGCATAAAGTTTATAATTCGTTATAGCTGTAAAACTGGTATTTCGTCATTTAAATTAACAAGATTAGCATGCTAATTTACACCCTGAACAGATCGTGACGCTTCCAAGTTCGAATATGCAACCAAAATAATTTAAAAACAGCTAATAAATTTGCTGCACAATAATGACAGATATGATTTTACCTTTCCCAATGAAAATCCTTAGATTTCTGATAAGCACGATTTTATTTTTGATGCAACAATATGTTTCTGCAATCAGTCGAGACATTTACTGTTTTGTCTGAACGTTTGCTGAAAATTTGGTAAGGCCATTAAAGGAAACAGAATTTTACAATTTATAACAGCTGTCTCAGCATCTGCATAAATGCAAATTATTAAATACCTACACATGAATATACAGTGATATTTATTGCGACAAACAAAGAAATCTTTTTCATTTTTTAAGAAAGAAATAATATCGAGGATTTATGATCATCAAACTCTGGAATTATGATTTAATCAGATAGTGCAGAGAGACAAAAATGCAATTTTTCTTTCTACTGCTAAATTGAACATCCCTTCCAGATTGACGCGTACCATTTTCCATTTCCTCTTAAACTTCCTTTTTGCAAATATCCTTTTCCCTATAGATACTTATCAGCTCGTAATTTAATTCTACTGCTTTATGTTGATTATAATGTAAACAAGATTTATAATTTGCAGGATCATCATAATAATGAAAGTAAACACAAAATTATGTTGAAGATTGGCTTACACACATACAAAACTGATTATTTTAAAATTATAAAAGAATAATCAAATTTTATAATAATTAACAACAATGAAAGTAAACACAAAATTATGTTGAAGATTGGCTTACACACATACAAAACTGATTATTCTTTTATAATTTTAAAATAATCAAATTTTATAATAATTAACAACAAAAAAAAAAGTTAATAAATCTTACTTTATAACAACATAAAAATAAATTTTTATTTTACATTAGCAATTACCATAAAATCAATTCATTCCTGGAAAACTGATACTCATAACAGGAAACATCAATCAGGTATAAATAAGGAAACACCAGACTACTACATTTAATATGTGGAACAATCTAGTGGGAATGAAACTTAATGCCCGATTATATTAAGTTTCTGCTAATATTTAATACCATTACAACCTGACAGTTACCTTAAGCCAAATTGGGTTGAGCCGGCAGTCTTGATTTACTCCTAGGATAATTCCGCCCTTTGTATAAACACAAGAATAGGAAAAAAAAAAAACAACACTGCATGCAATGCCTGTTGCTTTGTTTAACTGCAGTCCACTTTTAAATTTCGATTATCGGTCGCTAAAGTAGTTCACCAATAATTATCCACCTTTGATTACTCAACCTGATCTTAATTGTTGTTCGGAAGACTTTAAAAACTATTGTGCTTTTTTTACGAAAGGGGGGAAAAAAATTTGCTATTTTTAAACAAATTAAAACTGAAAATAGCACAGTTATAGAAAAAATAAATCTCAAGTTAGCCTGAAACTATTTAACCATAAAATAATTGTGCAACGACATTTTAATGTTTGATTTTATAATTCAATAACCGAAATGACTAACTGTAGAAATAAATTTAAAAACTTTGTTTTTGTTCAGGTAATTGTTGCGAAGCACTGCAGTAAAATCGCAGAAAGAAAAATGCGGTTATTTGAAAGATTAAATTGCTACTATTACAAAGCCTTTTTTTTTTTATACACAGTCAGACTGTTCAAACTAACAAAAACGTAGCTCGAAATATAAAAACATTATGTTCCACACCGATGAACATTGCATAAATGATTAAACCACACCCAACATTAAAGTCTTAAGACAAATAAAATAAAAGATAACTTACTTCCTCCTGTCTCGACCAAACTGACGGCATGGGAGAGAACATCCAAGGGTGTTTCGGCAGCCATGAATTTTACCTGCAGAAAAAAAAAGTTGCATTTGACAATCTAATTTGTATTGGAAATAAAAGACGTTTAAATGTACAAGAATGCGTCGGTTATATAGCATAATTTTAATCTACAATTTTTAAATGAATACATCTGTCTGAAAACTCTTCTCATATCTATAGTGTTAAACATACTTCTGTTGTGTTAGTTTACTGATAACTATGTGATAAAGGGTAAACAGCAAAACTGCCTCTGATCAGAATGTCGAGGAGGAATTTTTCTGAATGAAAAATTGCAATTTTCTAAGATAGCGGACGAATTTAAATACATTTTTTGCAATATTAAAAACTGAAAAATAGCATAAATTATATTATGTAAATGAAAATTAGTAAAAATTATTTCCATTATATACATATAGATAAAACACAAAGTTTTATCTGTATGTGCATAACGAATGCCAACAGGGTTCCAATAAAAATTGCTTTTGATAGCAATGTTTATATTTTCAATAAAAAATAACTCAACTAGAGATTCAGTTACTCTTTTTTTTTTTTATAAAGAAAATGAGCTAATTCAACATAACTAGTGATAAGCATCAAACTAATTACAAGAACACATCATAATACATCTTTGCAATCATGATTTAACAGTGCAATAATGTATAGGAATTTTTTTATAGAAAAGATAGACTAAAAGAGACAAACTAATTACCAAAAGAAAATATTTTCCGCACACTAACCTTCAATCAAGATTCAAATATCTTATTATGCTGATCTTATCTGTGCTCTAACAAAAGATTTTTCTCTCTCTTTCCGAGCTCGCTCACTCCATTTAAAATACAAGCATCTCGAGATTTTTCTAAAATAGTTTTAAGTCTCACAATCGACAAGTAATCCATGAACGTATATGTCAAAATAAATGTTAAAAATTTAGTTTAACAAAAAAAAAAAAAAAAATGTTATGTCATGACAAAACATTCAAATTCCTAAAATTTTTGTGTTAAAAAAAAAAAAAAAAAAAGTTATGTCATGACAAAACATTCAAATTCCTAAAATTTTTGTGTAAGAACAAATACTATAAATAAAAATATTCAAGTTTAAATATATTTTAAAATTTATCGAATTTTTTAAATTTTTACACAATAGATTAGTAAAAAAATGCGATAAGCATTAATATACAAGAAAGTTATTTTAGTTTATTATAGAATGTAGTAGATTTATGTTGATGCAACTGGACTATAAGGAATTTTTTTTTTTATCCTCTGTTCATCAAACTCATTTAATTTTAATTAAAATTACATAACTTAACATTAGGTTAACAGCATTCTTTGCAATTCTTAAAAGACGAATAACAAAATTGTAGCGTGGTAGATGATAATTAAATCTAAAATTAAAAAATTAATTCTTTTTAAACTCATTTATAAAAAAATGTTAATAAATAATAATTTACATCAATGAAAGTTAAAAAAATATTTTAATTTTAGAAGAAGAAAAAAATGCTTGAGAGAAAATATTACAAATTTTAAAGGTTGTGGCCAAGCGTCGTTCCTTGCCAAAAATAGCTAGATTGTCTAATGTTAATGGCATCTATCTACGACAAAACTGGTCAATATAATTATGTAAGTTAAATAATTGCGTGGCCATCCATCAACTGGGAAAACTGAGCATAGTGCTCCATCCAATAACACTTTATAAAAAAAAAAAAATAACATTTTTTTTTATTTTTGATTGAATAAGTCAAATTTGATAAATTGCCATTTTGAGAAATTTCGAAATGCCATGGCAATATAACTATCAGGATGAAGAAATGCCAATGAATTATTTTAACTATTGCACTTTCATTCATTTCAGTTTTCCTTTTAAGTTTAATTTATCTTAAATGCAAATTCATCATTTATTTAAAGAGCATAATGCTTGTTAAACATAAACATAACTTTATAATATACTATTCATCAAATAACTCAGCAAAACACACACAAAACTGATTATTGCTTAAACATACAGGTGAATGTACTATTTTTAAGTAATAAAATTTAATTAAATTATTATGAATATCATAACAACTTTATGTTTTAGGAAACTGAAAACTACATTAAAGGTAGCATTTAAAATACTTTTACGTTGTATTCAAATGTTAAATTTTTTCCTCGAATAGAAAATCGAGAATGTGTAGAATAAAGACAAAACACAAGTTGAAACAAAAATTCAAGAAGAAATTAAATATTTTTCTGATTAAGAGTTTGTATTTTGCCTTTACGCTTACAACAAAATGTTTCTATGATCGTAAAATAATTTTTAAAATTTATTACAAAGAATCATTGCGTAGTACTTAACTACTTTATATATCGCCTCCCTCTATAACTGTTGTGTATGTTGTAGGAGAACTTTAAAATTCCTGCTCTCTCTGTAACAACAGTATAGAAAGATTGCGCATCAAGCATTAGTATGTAACTGTTTACAGCTTTTTTGATTCTAATGGGTGACTGAATTATATAACAAAAACAATAACCGAAGTGAAGACTGTGCTGGAATGTTAGCAAAAAACAAACATTCAATTTAATGGAGCATTCGTTCACAATATGAGCACAAATTCTTCAATGTTAGCAATATATATATTCTATAACCCAAATACTTAATTCTTCATTAACAACAACACATTTTTGCCTTTCTTAATATTGATTTCTACAAATTATAAAAAAAATCTGTCTCAAGTATAGAAGAATATTTTTGATAATCTGGTTTATTGAAATTCAAAGTCAATATTTTATTACACTTAAACATTTAAGTATAAGAGCAATGTAAATATTAACAGTTGGATGATTTCTATGCAAAATCAATGATTTTTCTGGAGTATATTTATCTTCTAATCTCTCAAATGATAATTTTTCACAGTTTAAAGATGTCAATATGATAAAAATTGCTATTCTTCATAAAAAATTACTCTTTATTTTTTTTAACCACGCTATTTTGTATATTGCATAACTGTCACTTTATACAAAAATTACTGTTAAAAAAAAAATCTATAATGTTGTTGCGGTGCAGAATTATTATTATTTGATTTAGATAAATACGAAAAATGTGGAATGCAGAAAAAAAGTCTTAAATTGCAAATGAATCATCAGAAAAAACGAAAAGAACTCGAAGAATGCAAATCGTAATCAGTTTTGACCCAAATTCAGAAATAAAACTTACCAAATAAATCGATCGGAGATGAACTTTAACGGGATTGGAACTTGTTATATTCTCATATTATACACTGTAGACCTTTCTTCTTCTTTATATTCTGTTTTAAAATCAATAATTGCAGGCAACGAAAGTCTGTTCGTTTATTTACAAAGTTCTGTTCAGAAACATGTCAGGAATGAAGACAAGACATTCCTTCTCCCTATCACGTGATCACAAAATATTCGCATGCCATTGGTTGCTCACTTCGTAACGTCAATGATGCGAACTCTGGTGTCGAAAATGTGCAAATAAATTTCGATAACATTTTATTCGAGCGATAGATGAATTTTTATATTTATTTAAATAAAATAATGTGATACGAGAAATCATAACGATTTCTTTAACTATATTAAAAATTAATTCCTGTTTTATATCCATTTTAAACTGATAAAAAAAACTCGAAAAAAGTTATGATAACGTAGGAGCGATGATCTTACCCGGATCTCCCTTAAAAATATGGAAAACTAGAATGCTGAATTTTTCAAATAAAAACAAAGTTTTTAAATTATCTTTTCGTATTTGTATAATTTGAAATTGTTAACTGTACTTGAAAATAATCGTTTCTTCTTCCTGAGCCAATGCCGAAACTTTTCCCTACTGCTTTACAAAAATTATATTTCTCAAAAGAAAATTAAAATCCTTCTTTAAAATCACAATATTTCTCTTTACTATAAAAATTATAAATAAATATTTGCTCGAATTTTTAACATGCTTATGACATTAAATCAATTGAAACTATGTTTATATTTCAAGGTTCTTGGCCCACGGAATGAGGAAAGAATTTGTTACAAAACTTTATAAAAACATTTATAAAGCAATCAGACAGTAACCATAAATATAATAATTTCACATAATTAAATCATAATAACGATAAGAAAAATATAATCGCAAATTCCATCTGAATGTTTAATAATAAAAATATCATACATAAAATAATAAAGTATTAAAATAATATCGAAATAGAAATCCAAACAGATTAGCCTATTTTCATTTTTACGCCCCCTTTTCCAATCAGGGAGATTACTAAGGGGGCGGGGCCAGTTCCAACCACAGACTGAATCCAGGGAGATTACTAAGGGGGCGGGGCCAGTTCCAATCACGGGCTGCACACACACCTGTGGAGAGGGGCCGGATGGTGAAAGACGGGGATCATCGGGACGGGCTCAGTACCCCGAAAAAATTCGGGACTAGACCCGGGTCCTCCTGCCTGGCATGCCGTAGCGTTACCACTCGGCCATCCAGCTGCCAGAAAAAAAAGGTTAGCCTAAAAATGATTAAATATTAAATAACCAGATGAAAACTTCAACTATAGTCGGTCAGATTACTGTGTGATAAAGCGTTTTACTCAAACGTCTTATTGCACAGTCACCTGGAAGATAGAAATTATATTTTAATTCATTCCGCTTTGCCAAATTTTTTCAAAAGAGATAGAGGCTAATTCATTGATTCCCATCAAGGGTGAGAGACCTGAAAATCGACTTCTCCACGGATATGGATAGGCATTCCTTTTTTAATGCCACTTTTCATTCAGTAAGAATACTAAGTTACGGGGTGAAACAAGATCTTCTACAGAATGTCCACCCTTGCTGTTGGTACAGCCTGAATAATATAGGACAGGAATTAATAGATTGAGCACTAGAATGCCTCGCCGCTTAGTAACTTCCGGTTGGGAAACGGCGCAAAACAAAAAAAAGAACTTAGAAGGATACGTCGTAAAATAACAGAGGGGGACCTTCCGTCTTGTTGCTTTATGTAACTTTTCATCCGGATATTACTAAACAATGAGAATGCTAGGTAAAGAATGTTCAACGAATCGAGCCAAGATCTGAAAAAAATCAGGTGGTGTGAAATTTGAATTTTTCACAAGATACAGCCCAATTCCACACTGCCATCCGGCCGACAGTAACTGAAACAATTATAAAAAATTACTCTTGAAGAATTTCAAATCGAATTAGGTTAGTTTTTTTTTTGCATATTTTACGCCTCATTCCAATCAGGGAGATTATTAAAGAGCAGGCCAGTTCCAACCACGGGCTGCAGCCATACCAGTGGAGGGAGCAGATGATGAAGGATGGGGATCGCCGGGCCGGGCCCAGCACCCCAAAAATGTTTTCAGCAGCTACCAGATTCTCGACGCGAACCCGGGTCCTTTGCGTGATACGCCAACAGCGTTATCACTCGGCCCTCCGGCCGCGAATTACATTAGTTAGATTAAGTTATTTTAAATTTTCCAGCCTAACCACACAAAGTATATATCCGGAGGCGGCTACTTTTAGGCCCACCATAGGCTGGTCAACATTCATGGAGGAGTCAGTCAGAAAGTGAAACCGGGGGTTCAACTTAGCCCGAATCTCTCCTTAAAAATTGAGATAGAGACCCAGAATTGAACCAGAGTCCTCCAAGATGGCAAGCCACTACTTTATCACGTAACCATCCGCCGGACCCAGGACACATTTGAAAAACTGGAGATATAGAACTTGGAATTGAATTCGATTTCAAAGGCGGTAAGCAACTGCTTTATCATTTGGCAATCTGGCCGACACGAATCAGGTCGTACTTATGGATTTTAGATGATACACCGATCACAATTTTTAAACGATTCGATTTACGATATGGTCTAATCATGATAGTCTTTTAATTGGTATTACTTATGCGACAATTTTATTTACAGGTCAATCAAAAAATAGAGATGACTGTGGTAGAAGTGTGCTGTGATTGTGATTCTCCATCCTGAGCAAATTTCTATGTTAAATTTATGGGTTTCACATCAGAGATTTTTTCAGGAAAGATCCGAGGCTAACTTGTTATTGAACCCCATTACCTGACAGTTGACCTCACCAGAGAAATGGGCAGCCCGTAATGGGCATTGAAATCTCCATCTCTTAGTACTCATTGGATGGAAAATTTTAAAACCCACAGGAAAAATAAGCAAGTAGGCTGAGTATTTAATATGGTACAATATTAACAAATGACAGAATTTCTTTTTCAAAGGAATTTTTCCACGTTAACATCCTGATAGCGATCCTACCATGCAATCAACCGCATGGAAACTCTTCAACTTTAAATTCAGAGGAATCGAAAATGAATTAAGTTCTACCTCATTTGGAAATTTATTAGGAGTCTGGTGTGGACCATTAATCCCCTATCCTGTAGAGTCTGATAGATCCTTCTATATTTTTTCTATATGGTTTAATGCCGCTTTCCAACCAATAGGTAATATGCGGCCGAACATTCCATTACCTCATCCTCCACCTGACGGCTGACCTTATCAGGGGATACATCAACCGTCAGGTGGAGGATGGGTTTAAAAAGCCAAGCTCAGACCATTCCTGAAATATTTGGAAGTGTGGAACCGGAAATTAACAGGGATCCTCCATGGTGGAAGTACACTTCACTGTGGCCATCCGGTCGACGAATCCAATATATATATTTTTCATTTTTATGCCCCTTTCTAATTACGGAGAAGGGCGGGGACCAGTTCCAACCACTGGCTATACTCACACCCGTGAGGGGCGCCGGATGGTGAAGGACGGGGATCGCCGAGCCGGGACCAGAAACCCGAAAAATCTTTTTAGGAGATGCCGGACCCGGGACGCGAACCCGGCTTTTCTTGCATGGCATGCCAACGCAATACCACTCGGCTATCCGGCCGCCGAATCCTACATATTGTTAGCTAGATTAAGACCTTTTGGAGCCCATAGATACAAAAGTTTATTAAAGAAGTTATAGAATTATTCAATAATTTTAAATTGCTTTCGGAGTCCTCTATAATCGAGGTCCCTAGGCATATGCTTAATGTGATAATCTAGCCCTGGCCATATGGCTACGATAGAAACATAATTGCTTCATTCTGGAGGATCCAAGTTCAATTCTTAGTTCCATATCGCCAAAAATTTTTCAGAGGGATCTATATCCGGCTTGTTGCACTCCATCTGAAGATTGACTATACCAAGAATATGGGCCAGGGCCAGTTGAACATAGATCGAGCTGAGCGCTCGCTCAAGGCGCCGATATTTAAGGGGTGCCAAAGGATGCTGGCGCATTTTGTGTTTTATTATTATTATTGTAACAGGACACAATTATTCTTTACACCTAATTTAAACTGATCACCGTTTAAATTATGTATTATCCCGCCCGCTCACCATCAAAAATGAAGACTTGAAGGGCGCAACAAAAATTTTTGATCGGGGCGCTAAAAGTTGTAGAGCCGGTATTAGTATGGGTAACCATGATGGGTACTGAAATGCTCCGCAGCGAAACACACTGGATGGAAAAGACCTCCTATATAGATATGACGGTCATGTTGGCTTTTCGAAGAATTTATCTTATTATATACATCAATTAAGACAGAAACGGGCGTAAAACTTAAAAGAATACTCTTCTACGAGTGCAAGCTGTCTAAATTAGAATCTGGAATAATCCCATTAGGTTGGAAAATGGCATAAAACGAGATAGTCTTGAAAGCAGTCTCTACAGTCTCTCGTAGAGCGCGGCCAGATGGCCGAGTGATAACGCGTTGGTGTGCCTGAGGAGGACCTGGGTTGGCGTCCCGAGGCCGGCATCACCTGAAAAATTTTTCGGGATTCTGTCTCTACAGTCTCTCGTAGAGCGCGGCCAGATGGCCGAGTGATAACGCGTTGGTGTGCCATGAGGAGGACCTGGGTTGGCGTCCCGAGGCCGGCATCACCTGAAAACTTTTTCGGGATTCTGGGCTCGGCCCGGCGATCCCCGTCCTTCACAATCCAGTGCCCCTCCACAGGTATGGGTGCAATTCATGGATGGAACTGGCCCCCACCCCTTAATAATCTCCCTAATTGGAAAGGGTCGTAAAAAGTAGTAGTATTTCGTATAGGATTTTAAGAAAAAAAAAACATTTGCAATTTTTCTACTCTGACATTAATGTTCTAACATTAAGATAATCGTATTAATTATGTTTATAGAAACTGTTTTCATTTAATATTAATCAAGAAAACAGAAAAGAAATTTTTTAATTTATTTTAATATGACCCAACAATTAGAAAGTCGACTGTAAAAGTGTTGCAAGCGTTATCAATTTACATTATGTAAATAACATAATGTAAGCGATAACACTGTGTAAATAACAAAAATTTATATAACTGAATCATTTTCAATTATCCACGAATTATTATATGAGCATCTTTATAAACTTACCGCTTAAAAAACATCCAGAATTAACTCTCACAAGGAATTCGAATTCCTCTTCCTCTTCCTGTTGAGAAATTTTCAATTGAACTACTGAATAGTAGTTTCTAATCTATAAAAAAAAAAAATGTTATCGCTAAAATTAATAAATTTCATCTGATTATTTTTTAAAAATGCAAATTTAATTGCTATGATGATGAAAATTTTATTTGTTTAACATTTTAAAGCATCAGTTTAAAAAAAAAATCTCTTAATAAAAAAAATATATAACTAACGAAGCAAACAAGTTTATTATTCAATCAGCCTAGAAACAGTAGAGGAACAGAGTCATTAACAATTTGTGACTCATCAATTGTGATTTAAAAAAATATTTAAACAAGAATTTTCCTGACATAATTCGATAAAAATGTGTCGAAAATGTTTATCATTAATCATGCAACTTCAATTGAACAAGTACAAATTAGCGATAATCCATTTAAAAAAAAAAAAAATTATTATTATTATATGAAAATTATAACAAATTAAAAATATTTTTATCCGATAACTTTTTCGTTACGAAATTTCCACAGTATATTTTTTTCTTACAAAGAATCGTATTTCTTCGTAAGAGTCAAGAAACGTAAACATTTGAATATTTAATATGGCGGATACCCGAATCCTAGCGGAAGATTTAGTCAAACGAAAAAAATTTATATATAAATACTGTATTTTTATTCATCTTCATTTATAATTATTATTAATCATAGATAAAACAGCAAAATTTATTTTTGCATATCGAAATTTTATCATTGATAGGTTGTCATTATGGAATTAATCATGGAAGCTGTAGGATAATGGTCTTTCTTCGGCTATTTATAAGTCGTGTTAATTTAAGTAAAAGCTTTAAAAAATTCTTTGGCTTTAGATGTAATAGTTATAGATACGTCTCGGGAAAAATGGAAAGTCAAAAAGGTTTCTCTCTATCGAATTTTGATGTTATAGGCTTTGATCTGGATCACACATTAATTTAAGTAAAAGCTTTAAAAAATTCTTTGGCTTTAGATGTAATAGTTATAGATACGTTTCGGGAAAAATGGAAAGTCAAAAAGGTTTCTCTTTATCGAATTTTGATGTTATAGGCTTTGATCTGGATCACACCTTGTGTAGATATAAATTACAACCTCTGTTTAAACTTATATATGATAACATGGCCAAATTTCTCGTCGAGAGAAGGGGTTACTCTGCTGATTTATACGAGTCTTACGAAAGTGGTGAGGATTTTGTGCAGAAAGGAATTGTATTTGACAAATCTAATGGAAACTTTTTGAAATTATCCTCTGACTTTACAATAATGAAAGCAATCCATGGCACAGTTACTATGACTGATGAGCAAATTATAAATTGCTATGGAGAGAAACGTATTTGGGACCAGCTGCTGGAACTTCCAGAAGGTCTCTGTCACTCTGATTCTCAACAAAAGCCATATTATGTTTTTAGAGACTATTTTGTTCTGCCAGTGATATTAATATGTGCTAGGCTAGTTGATATCCTTGATAAAGAATATGGTAGTTGGTTACCACATTATAGTTTTTGGCAGGATGTGTATGATGGATTTATTCATATGTATATGCGGGATCATTTCAAAGACGGTCCGAAAGGTTTCTTCTCGAATCTCAAAGCAAACCCAGAAAATTACCTGATTCCATGTGGTCAACAATTCTTACAATGGCTAGGAAAACTCAAAAAAGAGAAGAAATTATTTCTTTTAACTAGTTCTAATGTTGATTATGCAGATTTTATAAGTAGATTTTGTTTTGGTGATGACTGGAATAAGTATTTTGACATCAGTTTCATGTTTGCTAGAAAACCTGGTTTCTTTACTAGTCAACGACCTTTCCTGACTTTGAAAGGTAATGATGAAGGCGATATTATTAGTTGTGATGATCTTGAACTGAATGGCATTTATTCGCAGGGTAACTGGAAAGATTTGAAGACATTCTTTGCAAATATAACAAAGAAGCAAAAGCCTAATATATTGTATATAGGAGATTCCGTTATTGAAGATGTGTTTGCTCCATCTAATTATAGCAGATGCAAAACTGTAGCAATCGTCGAAGAAATGAAAATTGAAACGAAATCAGATATTTTAGATCAAGAATACATTTGCCTTGCATCCAACTTTTGGGGACCTTTTTTTGGAGTTCCCAGTAAAGAATCAAATAGTGGTTTTTGTAACACGTTATGGTGTGATGTAATCAGTTCTCATAGCATTTTAGCAATTCCAGATTTAGAATCATTATCCAATTTATCTGTGAACTGTACAGTACCTTATGAAAAAGATTTAGAGTTTGCTTTTTATCCAACTAAGCCATCTAATGTCTAAAAAATACGAATAGTTGTTAATTTTAAGACAGTTATATTAAACTGTTATCAAAATGGTTCCGTTTTGAATTGCACTATTTTTTAATAAAATCAAATGATAATATGTTATAATTGCAGAAGCGTTAATTATTAAACTAAAACAAATATTTTAAAACAATCTTGAAGTGCTTATATGAAGCTTAATATATGTGCATCCTCTATCCTTAAATAAGACATCAAAAACTTGAACTGAAAATGACATTATATTTTTTTAAATATGCCAAATTCAATGATAAAATCTTATTTTATGATGATAATTTTACAATTTTTAGAATTTAAAAGCTTTACTGTGTTAGTGAGATTTAGATCAGCTGAATTGTATACAAATGTCTTGAGCTGGGGCAGATAACTTAATAATAGATGTGAATTAAATGAGATCAGATTAGAGAGAATGATTGTTTCTTCTATTTCTTCATATTCAAAATATAATGCAGCTAAAATATATTTCTTGGAATTTTTACTGTTTGTGGACATCAAGTGATTTTATGTAATAATAATTTAATTTAAAAAAAATCCAGTTAATGTATATTAGTATAATGAAAACATCATAAGTTTTACTGGACAACAATCAATATTTTTAAATCCTTTATTGATAATATTTTGCAGTGCGGATCAAGTATACATAGATAAAATACAATGCTAATTAATATTTGATATTTGTGCTTTACATAAAAAAATCTAAATATAATTTTAATAAACATTTGATCTTTGAATCATTAAATTTTATGGCTATGCTCCACAATTTTCATGTTTAAATTTAACAGATATATACTTGTGATGAATTAATGTGATTGTTCTCTATTGTTGACAAAATATAATAAAATCAGAACATAAATAATTTGTAATTTAATCTGTTTCAATTTGTGGAATTATGCAGAGTGCAATTTTTATGCAGCAATAATTTTGAGACTTAATTCTTAATAATAATTTATTTTTTCCCTCACTTGGATTTTGATGAAAGTATTTAAACTTTCTTGTAATAGAATAAATTCTATTACAAGAACGGAATGCAATGTGCAAAAGTTATGGAATGATTAAATATTTTCCATTCGATTTGTAGTGCATCTTTGATACATTCTACATGGTAACTATATAAAAACAGTTTTTTCTGTTACTAATCAATAACTTATATTATTGATAAAATAATATATTACACTCGAATCTGTTTTTATGTGGTCCGTTTTTGTGCATTTTTTTTTAATTAATTTTTATTTGTCATATGCATTTGATGGAATTTTTTTATATACCACACAAAAACAGACCACATAAAAACAGGTTTGAGTGTATAAAGCTTTGAATACAACACGGCTGTCCAATATTTTGGATAGCTACATTACTCCAATGATACATATTCAGGAACTGTAAACAAAAGATAACAGACACACACCCAATAAAAATTACAAAATAAATATGATACTCCCTAATATTGAAATCATTTACTGGGCCTCTCTCGGTTCTTAATAAATTACTTTAATGTTGTATGTGCCATATTTATTCTGTAATTTATAGGGTATGCATTATCTTTTGTTTCTACTTTTCTTCAACTTATCAGAATATTTTTTTAAGTTAAACATATTATTATGGAGGCTGCAAATTACACATCCTGGAATATAACAGATGTGCACTACATTATTTTAGTTAATTAACACTTCTTTTCATAGCCACTAAAAAAACGTATTTTGTTATTCTAATATACTAAACTTTCGCACACTTATTTTAAAAAAAAAATAACCTACTTATAGTTTTGCTTCTCCATTTTCCTAATTGTTTCTCGTTTTTCTGTTCTTCAATAACTGATTAAAAAGGATTGAAAAAAATATTTGCTACGCTTAGAACAACACTGCCGCTCAAACAAAAAAAAAAAAATTATGATTAATTAATATAAAAAATAATAAATCAAAAGAGGAATCCCAACCCTAAATACTGTTATAAAAATTTTTGTATCAAAGAGACTATTATTGTTATTTATAGATTCCAAATATTTATTCTTATCAAATATAAGTTTCTTAAGTTATATTGATAATTTCATTAGCAGTGCTTTATTACATATCATAATTTTTTATATTTCTGTACTGTTACTTTATAAATATTTTGTGAACTATATATATGCTAACATTATTTAAAATAATTTTTTGGCATAACAACAATAAACTTCAGAAAGAACAACAAAACTTCATACATAAAGTACATATTATATAAGTTTTACTGGACAACAATCAACATTTTTAAATCCTTTCTGGATAATTGCAATTAACAAACTAATACTAATTGCAATTAACAATTCAAATATTTGTAAACTGTGTTCCAATTTACAAAGTTGGAAGTTTTTAGTGCATAAATTTAGAATATCTCTGAAGAGAATTAATTAAAAGCAACTTAAAATATTATTTTTGTTTATTAGTTTGTTTCTGTTTAATTCTCTTGCAACAATTCTAACATAATGTAAAAAATATTGCTTAAACAAAATTTTCAGAATGAAAGAATAATGAAACAATGTTTATAGTTCAATACATTATACTGTGTATGTATTATTAACCAAATTAAAGCTATAGTTAAACTCATTTTGTTATATTTCATTACAAAATTATTGAGAAAATTATGTTTGTATTATTATATTTATTAAGGTTACAATATTGGAAATATTTGACTTTAATTTTATTGACTTTTATGCAAGAGTTTTTCCCAATGATCATCATATTGATCTGTTTTCACTAATTGTTTCTGAATCAATTGGTATATTTTATAAAAATTAATAAGGATGTATAACTATTAAAAATAATGGTAAAAAAATACTGGATTTTTCAAACTTCTACATTTAATTGGTATATTTTAATTAACGAATTTAGGAAAAATGTTCCTTGCCATTGAAGAAAACTTGAAGTCATCTTTTGATAATAGTTTCAATTATTTGAGAATGGCAAACTTTAATTAATCAGCATAATTTTGTATTAGATTTTATGAAAAATTCAATACAGATTTTTTTGTGTGCCCGTTATTTTGGGCCGAAAAAAATCTGTATTGAATTGAATTGAATTCTGTACTGAAAAAAATCTGTATAGACTATCCGCCATTTTGAAATACAAGTATTTCAAAATGGCGGATACACAATAAAAACGGGAGATCTTTCCAGAAGTTGTTACTAATTAATAAAACATTAAACACTTATTTTTTTGATACTGTGATTCACATTTTATCATTACCATTCTAAAATAGAACAAAATGCATACAAATAAGCGGGCCAGCAGATATTTCGCATTAATATTGTCTCCGTTTTGTATATATACATACGCAGCATTACTTTATATACTGTATATATATATATAGTGGATTCCGCTTAATTGGGGCAGCAGCGTAATTGGGCCAAAACTCAAAGAACAGAAACCAAACTAATAAACTAATACATAATTTAAACGCTTAATTGGGACAGTAACAGAGAAGGAATTTTCAATTTTGATATATTTTAGGGATTTTTCGAAAGTATGGCCACACTAATACTTGTTGCGTGCTTTCTTAAAAAATCCTGATATAAAAATTATAACAACATTTTATTGTATCCGTAATTTTTCAGGTTAAACTTTTCTACAAGACAATACAGACTAACACAATGGAGCGGGTCATTTCTTCGCGTCCTATTACATACTTATCGTCGACACACTGTCGCCGCACTAATATAAAAATCTATTCTTTACTAAAATTATAAGTAAATATCATTGTTGATAAATAATACATAACAATACTGTATTTGGCAATACTAGCGTGATCAGAATCAATTATTTATCGTCATGAGTCTGGAAACTGTGCATATTGTATTTGGCAACACTAGTGTGATGAGAATCAGTTATCTATCATCCTGAGTCTGGCAAGTGTGTCTGTTTAAGATCAGTGTGATGCAAATTAATTATCTATCGTCGTGCATCTGGCAAGTATATTACCATCTGTCGTGGTGAGTCTGGCAAGTGTGCGTCTACTTAAGAGTCTGCCATTGTACCTAGAATCATTTATAGTGTTGATTTTATTTAAAATTTTTAAATCTTTGCCAAGATGCTAAGAAATGATTTTGCACATTTAAAATTTTTAAATCTTGGCCAAGATGTCAAGAAAGGATTTTACACTTTCGAATAAAATTGCTTTGCTTTTTAAATCTTTGCCAAGATGCCAAGAAAGGATTTTACACTTTCAAGAAAAACTAATCTTTGCCAAGATGCCAAGAAATGATTTTACACTTTCAAATAAAATTTCATTGCTGATATCTAGCGATATTCATTTACAGTGTTGATTTTATTTAAAATTTTTAAATATTTGCCGAGAATGCAAGAAAGGATTTTACACTTTCAAGTAAAATTGCTTGGCTGGATAAAACTAAAAGCCAGCTATTTAATACAAGCCATCGTAGACTCGCTGAAATAACCAAAATTTACCATAACGCGTCTCCTACAACAAGAAAATCAACTGTGTGAGGAGTGGGCATTGCAGAAAGAAATTCCGGGAACATCCAAAAGAAAGCTTGATGGAAAGGATCCAGAAGTCGAAGAAGCATTAGATCAATGGTTTTCTATAATTAGCGGGCGAGGCGTGAATATCAGCGGCCCAGTGTTGAAGATGAAGTCAGAGGAGATCGGTAAAAAGCTAATAATTAGCTACCTATTTTAATAAAGCATTAAAATAGGTACCTAATTATTAATTTTTTTACCTACGAATTACATATTTTATTTTAGAATTTATTATTAGTTCGTTTAATTAGGGCACCGCTTAATTGGGCCAAAAATGGCTTAGTCGTAACGTGCCCCATTTAAGCGGAATCCAGGATATTTATAGTTGAGATCAGAAAATCAAGTCTAACGAAAATGATCAAAATCGATGTAATAATGAATCGATTTTATTCTTTTTGAAATTTCAAAGCGGCCAAAATCGAATAACGAAATGTGCCATACGATCGATTGATCGATTTTCAATAACTTTCTAATTGGCATAAAGATTACATCGGAAATTCTTATGCATGTTTTAATTTTTTTTTTTTTTTGTTAACAGATGACCCAACTTTCCATTCAGGGAGAACACTAAGTGGAGGGGCGAAACAAGCCCTTCCACTGGCTTCCCACCCCTGCGGAGGGGTCAGCCGGATTGTGGAGGACGGAGATTGACGGCCGGGCCCGGACCCCATGATAAAAATTTTCATGGGGTGGGACCCGAGACTCGAATCCAGGTCCTCCAGAGTGGAAAGCCGAAGCGTTACCACGAGCCAATCCGGCCGACGCATGTTTTAAATTATATTTAATTCAATTACAGATTTGATAAATATTAATTTGTTTAATTTATTACGTATTCTTGCTCAATTACTTTATATTTTTTGTTACTGATAATTCGGATTTTGTATTATTGAGAAATTCATCACAATTTTTCTTATTGTATGTAATTAGCTATAAATAATAATCGCATAATCCTGTTTGAATCATTGCCATGCTAATTGATAAGGCAAATTATATTTAAATTAATCATGCTTCCTATACAATTTCCCTTTCTTTTGTGTATTCTGTTCAGAATGTCTCATAGAATTATTCATGGTTTGTACAAAATAGTAAGAATTTTATAAATTCAGAAGAAAAAGTCAAAAACACGTGTCGTCTTATATTCGAACTTCTGCAACAAGACTTGATATGCTAAATTCTTTAAATCATTTTCAGTAAATTATTTTAAATAATAAAATAATTTACTGAAAAGTGATTTAAAACTATCAGTTGGTGGAACCCGAACCCGGGTCGTTGAATCCCATCCTACTTCTGATGGCTGACCTCACCGGGTGTGTGGCTACTGCCAATGGTGGACACTGAAATACCCCGCCATATAATCCTCATCAAATGGAAAGCGGTGTTAAACCATAGAAAACCCAGATCTCTGAAAATACGATGTTAAGTTATTTTAACTGTTGATTGTATCTTACACAAAGGAATCCTTGAGATGGAAACAGAGGAGGGAAGTTCATTTGCTTTCCTAGCTAAGAGATCCGCTTGCTCATTCTCAATGTTTCCAGCGTGTTCTCGTGTCCAGTGCAATTGAACAGATGTAGAAGTACTGATTCTAGAAAGAAATTTCCTAATTTCATAGTATAAATAAGAGTTTTCTTTACATTTGCAAATAATCTGGAGTGCAATCCTGCTGTCCGAAACAATATGGACGTGAGAGGTTTAGTTGAACTTAACAAAATATTCAAGTCCATTTTGAATGGCTAGTAGTTCCACCTGAGTGATGGAACAATCCTTGCAAGACGAAAGTATCCCTGGTAAATAGTTTTGTCATTTTGTATAATAACACCACCAGCCCCACATTGTTTGTAGTTTTTGAGCAATCCGTATAAATAAAGTAATCCTTCTGATTTATTTCATATTCAATAGTGTAATTGAGGTAGGTGAAATCAGCTGGATGACCTGATTCTAATGTAGACAAATAATCAGTTCCTCATTTCTTAACAAGAGGGAGGAGGTGTTCACAATTGTATACGGTAAAACCTTCAAATTACCAGTTTCAGAGGATAACGATGATTCTTAAAATAGTCTGTCCCACATAAGAGTTGAACCTTCAGGTGTAATGGATAAATTTTTGTATAAACTAGCAAAGTGCTAGTAGGTGTACGCATATGGCAAGTTACTAAATTACTCTCCACTCGACTAAATTACTGGCCATGTCTGAATCATCCTTAAGGCTCCTTTCTAGTTTGGGTCCTGGTGCGGTGGCACCATTTACACTATTGTAGTTATGCCAATCTCTAAGATAGTTCTGAATCGATTCTTAACTATCTTCATGTTAGAAAATGCACTTTCACAAAAATAAGTACTACCAAACGCTGATATTACTTTCCAACCAAAATCACAAAAGTTAGGAAAACGTTCGTTAAACAAAGCACAACACCCATGTGATTTGTTATGAAAAAGTCATTTTCTTACCTCTACTAATATACTCGATATTCATTTCACAAATGCAACGAATTCATAGTAAAATAAAAATAAAATTAAAACAGAATCTAACAACAACGGTCACACAATCACTAAAATTGTGAATGTTAGAAACCAAAAAATAACTAAAATATAGTCACAATTCAAAACTTGAAATAGCTTTAAACTAAAATGGCTAAAACTAAAATTGACGTGATTGAGTCTTATAAAAATGTGATGTCATCGATAGCTTATGAATCATTAAATAATTATTAATAATTAAAAATTAATTAATTGAGTTAATGTTTGAATTATATTAATTCTAAAATAGAATTTTTTAGGATTCTTTTTATTAATCTCTTAAAAAAGTAGAAAAAAATATTAAAAAGTAATATTCTATTACAAATCGTGAAAGCCTCGCGGGCCACACAAAATGGCTTGGCGGGCTGCCTTTTGGACAGTCCTGTTCTAGAACAATCAGCAGATTAACCATTGGTATAGCATTATGATAATACAGTATAAAATAAGCTATCTAGTTTCTGAATATCGTTACTATTTTGGAATGATTAAAAAATGGCGATTAAAATGCATTATCAGGCATTATTAACATCATTTTTTGACATTATAACATTTATATTGAATGTTAGAAAAATTCTATGAAATAGCTTAATAGTTATTACAGGAAAATTTCAATAGTTTTAGCGTACACTATTTTTAAATAAATAAAGTTAAAGAATTAATGATTCCTACATTAAAATGACTTTAATGACTTGCCTTATCTCAAATTTCATAAAAATCAATCAAATAGTTCAAAAGATTTTAGGGAGTAATTTCAAAAGTTTGAAAATTCTTTATCTTTAAATGATTTAAGATAACAGATTAATGTGTATTCAAGGCTACCTTTAGATGAAAATCTAAAAAAAAAAAAAGATCTAAATCGTTCCATTCCATATCTAAAGATTCCATGGATCTGAAACGATTTAGATCTGTTTTTTGATTTCCCGTTTGAATATTAATTTTTATTAAAGGTTTTTTTCATTTTCTACAACATTCAAACGTAATCAACAATTATGTTAATTTTCAAATATTTTCCTGTGACTTTTTTGATTTTTTCTATATTTTTTTATTTGCATGAATAAAAGAATTGTTTTTTGATTTTTATTTATATAACGAAGTTATATAAACAAAGACGTGTTATGAATATTAATTTGAATGCTGATATGCAGAATCTTATTATTCTTTTTATTAATGTACTATCAAAAATAAAAGTTAAATAATAATTATGTGTTTTTTAATATACAAAACTTATAGGTAAAAATAAAGATTCCCGGAAATTTTTTTTTTCAATCCCGAATCCGGGGAATAAAAAAGGATTGGGAAAGTCAAACATTAGGCAGCATGCCTTAATTTCTTTCTGAATATAAGCTAAAAAATACTATACAATATTATAAATGCATTATTATTATTGTTATTGAAAATTATTGAGAATATTGTATATCTGTTTTAATAGAAATCTTTAAATAATAATTAAAATTGCATATACTGTACTATATAGTAATTGACTTAAGTTAGATTAGTTTTAGTTAAGCTGCCATATCATACTTGAGATATTCTATGTCTAGTGGCGGCTAACACACATGATGGATTAACCGGAAAAGATGAAAGATGGGATTGAACAGGTACTCGGATCAATGCTGAAAAACTGGAAAAGTGTGGGACCCGGAATTGAATCTCGATCCTCAAGGCGATAAGCAAATGCATTACCACCAATATTACCACGACATATAACAGTGGTAAACCAGGAAGATTGTTATGGGAGGAGTTTATTTATAAGTCAAAATAAGATATAAATATTAGTATTGAATAATTATTAAGTTTAAAATTTGTCTTTGATTATCATTAATAATATTATCAGTTAAAAAAAGAACACACATACGCATAAAGTCTGATATGATATCAATATATACACAATAGGTCTAATCGAAGGTATGCTGATTCTATCTAACCCTCACCTGTGTCCGCCATTTATATATATAGTATTATTAACGAATATTAAAGTAATTATAATAAAACTATATGGTTTAAATACTAAACTGTAGA
Source organism: Olivierus martensii (assembly GCA_000484575.1). Classification (NCBI taxonomy): domain Eukaryota; kingdom Metazoa; phylum Arthropoda; class Arachnida; order Scorpiones; family Buthidae; genus Olivierus; species Olivierus martensii. The sequence continues at coordinate 48,363 of AYEL01075073.1, read as the reverse complement.
TAACTATATAGATTCATGTACTATAGGAATGATTTTCAAGCCTGTAATCATTTGCAAGTAAGCTTCCTTGAAGAATAAATAAACCAAAAACTTACTAAAAATACGATTTTGGAACGTTTATTTAATAAACTTAGACTAAATTATCAATAAGAAAAAATTTCTCCAGACAAAACAAAAAATTTCCTAATTAAATTTTAAAATATAAAAAATATCATTTTCAGTTGTATACTGTATATGTCGGCCAAATGGCGACATGGTAAAGCTTCGGCTTACCACCCTGGAGGATCTTCAAATCCAGGTCCCACACCTCCAGTTTTTCAGGAGGGGTCCGGGCCCGGCTCGTTGAGCCCCGTCCTTCAACCATCTGGTTGACTCCATCATGGATGTTAGCCAGCCTGTAATGGGTTCTTTAAGTGGCCACCGCCAGATACAATATATCCCATGAGGCTATGGAGGCTTAATCTAATTAACAAACCAATCAATTGTATAGGCTATATAATTATCATAATTTTGATTGGATATTCTGAAAATCAAGATTAACATAATATGAATCATCACTAGAAAATTTTTATAAAAAATAATCTTAAACGAGATAAAAGACTTCACATAGTATAAGACTATTATTTATATCGGACGTAGCCTAATACGCACCATTACTGCCGAGTTTTGCCTGATAGTCTCCAAGTTTCCCCATCTTACGTCAGCTAATCTTCTTATGTAATGACAAAAAACAATTTTATTATATAAGAAAATAATGAGCAAATTGATAATTTTAACTATATTTATTTTCAAAAATAAAGAAAACTAATGACAATAAATACAATAAGATTTAAAGATGTTTATTATTAGAATCCAATTCGATTTTTTTTTATTTTGTCAAATATTAATAGCATTATTTAAATTGTGAGTTATTATTAATTTCTAATGTATTATCTAGATTAATTATATCTACAGTTTATGAAAATAAATGATTCGGAAATGCTATATGTCAAAAATCTATTCTTGTTCTTATAAGAAATATCTTATTTATGAATTTTTACGTAATTTGAACTTTGCAATAAATGAATATGATCAAAATGCATAATAAATACGATATACTTTTGACAAAAATTTCTTTTTTTTTTATAATTAATTTTCAAAAACGAGAAATGCCAAATTTTTTCAATCTCAGTAAAAAACTCGAAAATTCAGAAAGAGTTTTAAATAAACCTATAGTATGAAACAAACTGAAATTGTTTTATAATCATGACTTCACGATTAAAAAACAATTAATTTTTAAAACAAAAATCCATTTATGAAAATAATATTTAATTAAAGTTATTAGAATCTAATAAAACAAATAACTGAATATATAAAGATTTCTGGTACAACTGGAGATTAATGTTATTAATGATAATCAGGGGCGGACTGGCAATAAGGACGTTCTGGCAAATGCCAGAAGGGCCGGTTCTGTCGTAACAATATGCATTTTTATTCAAATTTATCAATTATTTTAATATTTTGCATACAAATAAAGTCTTGTACTTCAGGTAATTAGGTAATTATTTTTATTTTGTCGTTAAAATTTGTTTTGTAAAAAATATTATGTATTTAATTTATTTAATATATATTACAGATATATCGTCGTTCTGAGAAAAAAGGGTGATACGGGTGCTAGAAAACACCCAGTGTATTACAGATATATTGACGCAAGGATATTATGATATAAAAATAAAATAAAGACAGGAGTATTACAAAAAATTTATAAAAAAATTATTTAATTTTTTTTTAAATACTCCTGTTTTTATTTTTATTTTTTTCTATATCTTACAGCCAAATGTCCTTGCGACGATATATCTGTGTGGCGAATTGTCCTAATACAAGTCTAACTAGTGGGCCGCTGTCAGGATAATGTCAGAATCGAAAACATGTCCCAGTCCGCCCCTGATAATAATTGTAGCCTGTAATAATCATTTGAATTTTCCATTTTCCTCAAACAGGAATAAATAAAACTAAAATTTATCTAAAATAATTTTTTATATTTATTATACATTTTCATATATTTTTATTGGCTTACATCTGCTTCAATTAGTATATAATATTGCTTCAAATATTATCAACTAGTTACTTTCGTACATACGCAAATATCTCTCATAATAAGAATTTATCTCAAAATATCTATATGCACAAAACATTATCAGACTTTTCTAAATAATCTATTGCATTCGATAAGTAATACTAGTTTTCCTTTTTATATCAGATAAGGTTAAATAAATATAATTTTTTTTTTCAAAAAAAAAAAAACATTTATTGATTACTTAAAAATAAATAATCACAGTTAAACCAAATTTTTTACTCCATCATTATTTCACAAGCTATTCGAATATAAAATATAACTATTATAAAAAAAGTATGGTTCAGATGTTCCATATGTACTTGCATATGCAGAAACATTGGATGATGAAATTAATTGAAATTCTCTATTTGGTATCTTATCGATTCTTATAGTAAAAATGATAACAAAAATCTATTTTCTGACTATGTATACTTATTTTTTATAAAAAAAAATATATATAATTTCATAAGAGTGCTCAAATTGAGGGGAATACTGGAGAACCGAATTAAAGTTGTTAAATTCTGTAACGTGTTTCCCTTATTAAATATTGCAACATATAAAATAAAATAGGCATATATAAAATTTTAAATACTGTAAAATAGAAATTTAATAAAATGTTAAATTTCCTTTATTAAAATTTTTTCGATTCGAAAATACAAAAACGTTTAGTTTATCATCAAGTTGGTTTATTGATATAACGAAAGATCATTTTTCAGATTTCTCGTCTCAATATTTTTCAACTGTTATATAAACCAGCGTTTCTCAACCTTTGGGTCACATTAAATTTCTAATGGGTCGCGAAGGAACTGGTAAAATATCAAAATAAAAATATAAAAAAAAAACAAAAAAATTAAATAAAAAAATGGCTTTTATGTTAATTTCAAAAAATCAATTATAAGGTTTTGAATGGTATTAATTTTTGGTACGTTAATTTCTTAGGTTTATTTGTTAAATTAAGTTAATTTTGACATTGTGAATGTAACTTAAGTCTATATGAATGTTTGTTCCGCCCGTCCCAGCATTTATCGGTATTAGTGTTTCTGGACGGGAATTCCTTCCCGCCCGTCCTCGGGAATTTTTTTCGTTTTCCCGTTCCTGAATCCCGAGAAAAATTGAATATAGACAATATATCTTTTAGACATTTTTCCCATTTATCACTATCTAAAGTTTCATTGTGTGTTACAATATTACACGCCACTAGAACTGTACATGCGACACCAGAATTAAATAACACATGACCAGCTAAGTTTAGCTCTTGTAAATCGAGCACATTTGATCGTGGAGAACAGAAAACAGTTTGTATTTAAACAGAAAAATATTTATTTTCACAACCCACGATTTGACTACAAACTCATCTTAGGTGAACTATTTAAGGAAATCTAAGGTAATTTATCTTAATATGACGTTGTAGTTAAATTCTTGGGTTGTGAAAAATTAATATTTTTCTGTGTAAACATAAACTGTTTGTTCTCCACAATGAATCGTTTCCACAAAATGATGGCCAATACTATCAACCACATTCGATCAATATGTTAGCGGCTGACGATTATGATGTACAGTATGTTAACACATTGTGTGATATATGTAAAAACTCACTGTATACTATAAGGTTTGGTTAAATAAAGTTTGCATTACATTGTTTAAATTTTGAGAAAACCTGAAATATAACAGAAATCTAGCCAAAATGATACGTAATGACTCCTGATTAGCGCTCAGAGCAAGAGTTGCACTAGTCATGAAATTCTGGTCGATCACCTTTTAGGAAATTTTATTTACTCATGTTTTGTGTCGACATTTTACATATAGGAGTGTCTCAAAACCTCTGAAAGACTGCTCCGGGGCCACTAACCCAGGTTGCCCCATGTTCTGTTTGTTAATATTTACTGTTATAGCCATTATTAAGGATGATCAACGAAAATTAAATGAAAAAGATTATTTCAGGAATTCTCGAAAAATAAGATTTCCGGTTCTCGATTCCCGAAGGTTCCAAAATGTCGGGACATTGGAAACACTAATCGGTACATTCCTCTTCCCAGTTTTGCTAGTTTTGAACTAGTGTATAATTGTCAATTGTCAGAACAACAATAAGAATAACTTTTTATGCACATTACCGTTTTTTTAAGTAGTCAGTGTGTTCGTTTAATGTTTAAAATTAGTAATCGTATTCTGTATTTCGTTGAAGTGTATGTTTTTGTGTTGAAGTGTAAGAATTACAGTGTATGTTTTCAATTTACAGTTCATGATTAAATTTCATTGTATGTGAGTAATACATCGTAGTCCATTGTTGATCCGAGTACATACAGTATCATGCTGATATACTACTTTTTTTATTTTATATTATAAAATAAACAATTGGATCGCAATACGATTTCAAAAAAATATATTGGGTCGCGCGTCAAAAAAATTGAGAACCACTGATATAAACTGATCATGATACAGTTGAGAGAAAGTAGTTTTGAAAACTGGGACATTTTATAATGTTTACCTTTCTATGAATTGTATAATCTCGGTATGGACTATATTGTATATTTAAAAAGTAATAAAAAAAATATATTTTGAATAAGTATGAATACCATTAGTAGCATAATTAATCTACAGTGATATTGCGAATTAAGGTGGAATGGGGCAAGTGCATTAACGGTCTTTTTTTATTATAAGATAAGCGAAATTTTGCTAATTGATATTGTAGTAATCTATTTAAAAGTTAATATCAACCTATCGACAAATAGATATCGCACGATGACTGATGAGATTCCAGAATAAAAAAGCCTGTTAATGCCTTGCTCCAACTCCGCACTTACCCACTCCACCTTATTTATTTTATTATTTTAACATTAACTAATCTACCTAGGAAAAGATATTACAGAATTCCAAATTTTTGTCAGAGAATTTTAGCATATTTCGATTTTGTCTTTTTCCTGAAACATCACAGAATATGAAATGAAGAAATTAAAATTTTTAAATCTGTGTATACTCTAATGTTCTAATCAAAATAAATAGCTTAAAAATCTAATTTTTATACATAATTTATAATCTATTTAGATATTTTTGATTTATAAAAGGTTCAGTAGGACCGTAGAAGTTTATCTCGGACCTCTACAATCCAGTTGAACTCTGCCCAAGAATGGGCAATCTGTAGTAGGACCTGTATTGCAGTATTATTTAGTGGTGATTGTAAAATGGTGTAAAAAAAGAAAGGTGTTTCGAATTTGAACTTTCCAGAAGCAAAACTAGTATTTTTATTATGCACTAATCATTTATTTGAACGTAAATATTCTGACAATATACTGTATAATCAAAATTATGGAACACTATTTGAGAGAAAGCATTTAGTCAGAGTTTTCATTATACAGAGTCTCAACCTGCCCACCAGTTGAACACTTTGAGAGAAAGCATTTAGTCAGAGTTTTCGTTATACAGAGTCTCAACCTGCCCACCAGCACAATTAATGCACATAAACCAACGTTCAACAGTACAATTTAGTGCCAAAACACACAATTCGGGGGAAATGTTTAGAAAATAATATAATAGAATTAATTCTGTAATAGAAAACAAAACAAAATTCAGATTGTTCACATAATTTTGACTCACCCTGTATATTGCCAGAATATTTTGGTTTCAAGTTTTCATATAGAATGTGTACAAAATAAATAAACAAATAAAGCACCACTATCGTAATAAATTCTTAAAAAATAAAACTAAATTGATTTTTTCTATTTTTACTTTTTTACGTCCCTTTCCAATCGGGAAGATTAAGGGGCAGGGCCAGGGTCAGTTCAAATCAAGGGCTCCACCCACAGCAGTGAAGTGAAGGACGAGGATCGCCGGGCCCAGCACCCCGAAAAAATTTTTCAGGAGATGCCGGACCGGGATGCGAACTGAGTCCTCCTGCGTGGCACGCCAAAACGTTATCACTCAGCCATCCGGCCGCATTTCGTTGTGTTCTGTACTGGACGTTGGGACACACTCGGTTGTTATATCTAACGTTCAATAATCTCGTCTGAAATTCTGAAAATTTTCGTATTTTTCTGTATTTTTGAAACAATTCGAAACAGTTTTTCTGGACTGTGTAGCTGGAATAGATTAAACACACTTTAATCTATTCCAGCTGTGAAAGATATACTCCACAAATAGCTGTTAATTGTTTGAAATGGTTAGCGTTAAAAGTTGAAGTATTTATTACCCCTAAATACAGCTTAACTGGAATATGTATACCAGTCCTCTTTATTTGAATAGACTAGGACTATTCACATTTCTCATTTGTTAAAAACAAAGAGAAAAACTAAGTATACAAACTGATAGAATATTATTTGGTTGAAGAAAAATTTTTGATTTTATTCTTAAAAACAAGAATTCTGAAAATTATCGTAAATCTCACGTACGAAATATATGTATGTTCTTACCTTGTACATATATCCAAAATTCCCGTTTATGAGAATTCTCGCACATATGCAACCTTGCCATACACTTCTCGGGAGATATTACACGCTTAGCGCGTAATATCAAATCAGTTGAAGGCGGATGATCAGACGTCGAGGGCCGCATTTCGAGGGTTCAAGGGCCGCACTTTGGGAATCCCTGCATTAGAGAATTGAAGATTCGCCCCCCACCGACAGAACCTCGTGATCTAAAACTATCTGACGCGACGCGACTGGACGCGATCAGTGGCGTCGCGGGGGCCCCTATAAAAGACAAGTACCCTAAAAAATGTATAGAAAACAGCGAAATTAAGCTACCGCAGCGCATTTTGTAGTTTCTTCGCGCCGCTGACAGACCTGCGCAGCCGTCAGCGCGGCATAGTCACGTGATGCGCCGCTGCGCTGCTACTGTCATGGCGGCGACCCGACGGTAGACGAGGCACGGTATTTTAATTTAGCCTGTTTTTTAGATTTTTACTTTTGATTTTTTTGTGCATGCATGATTAGCGGAGGTCAGATTAAGTCCCCGATGACGTCATTTCCGGTCACGTGACCAAAGTTTAACTCCTATGACAAAAGTAGTGATACTGCACAATTACCAAACGATCTTTAATTTGTGCGTGTTCGAAGTACTGGTAAAGAATACTTCGTGTACAGATTACATTTTCGTGGACCGGTTTGATCACTTCACGGGAAGTTCCGCCATATTCAGACCTGTTCGAAGTATTTAAACCTTGAAACATGTTGCCAGAAACTTTTGTGGCCGAGTAGCAAGGGAAAGAGTAGCATGGCAAAATACATACAGGGTGATTCAAAAAGGCTGTGCCAAAATTTACAGACATGTAGAGGATAAAATTCTGAGAAAAAGTCTAGTAGCGTTTTTTTTATTTGAGGCTCTGTTTAAAAGATGTAACACGTAAAATTTTTATGACGTCATTTCCGGTTCGGTCAAAAAACTTTTTAAAATATGCTTATTTGTATTTTTAAAATTATAAGTTTTAACTACTTAAAAACTATCCTAAAAAATTTAGAGTATCGAGAACAGATGGTTTATTAAAATAGCAACCGATTATTTAAATGAAACATAATTGTTTTACAAACGTAGCATTCGTTTTCGAACATAGCAATTTAACGTTCAAAAATGATAATGTTCTAAAATGAATGCTACGTTTGTAAAACAAACGTAGTACTTGTTACTTGTGACCCCTGGTCTATAAATATATATATTTTCTATATATTTATAGACCAGGGATTCCCAACCTTTTTCTTGCATCGACCCCTTTTAAAGAATGGTTTTCTTTATCGATTCCCTTTTAAAGAATCTATTTTTCTTTATAATATACAGCATACAACATAATCATAATACAAATAATTGCACATAAATAACTTAAATATAACAATTAGACTAAGAATATAAACAAAAATTTTGAAAAAAAAAATGGTTTATTAGATTTATGTTTTATTATTTTTTGTATTATTATCATTTTTAATTTTATAAATATAAACAAGTTTTCAGAAACAAAATCACAGATTCTAATTGCACAAAGGTTCGATATTAATTAATGTGATGGCTGCGCTTGATGTATCGATGCAAATAAAAATAAAATTTTATTTAAATTTTTAAAAATATTAGGCATAAAATTGCTTAATTCTTAAATCATCTCATTCAGAAATATTCAACCTGTTTCTTGTTTTCCGTAGTAAATTATTGACTTAACTAAAGCCTGCTTCCATTAGGTAAGAAGAGGGAAAAGTCAATAATGCTAGTTCATTAACAACTTCTATTTAGGGATATTTCTCTCGGATAACTTAATTGTAAAACTTAGCATATCCATGTGTTTCAAATAAGTCTTGTGTTAAACTGGTCCTTTAGAGTGGAAAGCCGAAGCGTTTCCACGCGGCCAATCCGGCCGACTTTTTGTTGTATGCACGTTTTGCAAATTTGACTTATGCTGATATAGAAGATTGGTTTGATATTAGAGTCAAAGAATATGCATAGAGTGATTTCTAGCTTCCAAATTCTCGACATTTTGGAACCTTCGGGAATCGAGAACGGAGAATCGTATTTCCTGAGAATTCCCGAAATAATCTTTTTTAATTTTCGTTGATCATCTATAATAATGGCTATAACAGTAAATATTAATAACTAGAAAAACCGTAGAGAAAGTGGGACAACCGGTGTTGGTGGCTCCGGCGCAGTCTTTCAGAGGTTTCGAGATACTTCTTTGTGTAAAAAGTCGACAAAAAATGAGCAAATAAAATTCCTAAGTGGAGGTCGATCGGAATTTCATAATTAGTGAATCTCTTGCCTTGAACGGCTAAACAGGGGTTATTAGGGTATCATTTCGGCTAGGTTTCTGTTATATTTCAGGTTTTCTCAAAATATAAACAATATAATTAATGCAAACTTCATATAACCAAATCTTATAGTATACAGTGAGTTTTTACGTATTTCACACAATGTATTAGCTAACATATATTACAGTTGTCAGTCGCAAACAAACTGATCGAATGTGGTTGATAGTATCGGCCGTCACTTTGTGAAAACGGTTCATCGTGGAGAAGAGAAACAGTGTGTTTACACAGAGAAATTTTTATTTTCACCACCCAGAATTTGGCTACAATGTCAAATTAAGATAAAGTACACCTGAAGATGAGTTTGCAGTCAAATCCTGGGTTGTGAAAATACATATTTCTCTGTGTAAATACAAACTGTTTTCTGTTGTCCATGATCAAATGTGCTCGATTTACAAGAGATAAAATTAGCTGATCATGTGTTACCTGATTCTGGTGTCGCGCATGCATTTCTAATGACTTGTAGTATTGTAACACAATGTAGTTTTACATAATGATAAATAGGAAAAATGTCTTAAAAGATACATTGTGAGTAGTACGTTTATTTCCCATTGTGGATATCACTAGGTTCTAGGAGCCGATTTTCCCGATTTCCCGACCAAATTTTCTCAGGATTCGGGAAGGAGGAAACGAAAAAATTCCCGAGAACAGGCGGGAAGGAATTCCCGCTCGGAAACATTAGTGATTTCCTAAGAGTGAACAGGTGCTCTTTGTTTCCATCTACATACTATTTGAAACAATATGCTATTCTATTACGAAACTTGAATTCTACACATTTTTTCATCCCGAGAACAGGCGGGAAGGAATTCCCGCTCGGAAACATTAGTGATTTCCTAAGAGTGGACAGGTGCTCTTTGTTTCCATCTACATACTATTTGAAGCAATATGCTATTCTATTACGAAACTTGAATTCTACACAATTTTTTGATTCACTAGATGGTTGGTTGGTGAGGTAAGTTAAGCCGCTATATCGCACGAGAGATATACTTTATCTGGCGGCAGCCACTTGTAGAGCCCATCACAGGCTGGCCAACACCCATGATTGGGTCAACCGGATGGTTGAAGGATGGGGGTTCAACGGGCCGAGTCCGGACCCCTCCTGAAAAACTGGAGGTGTGGGACCCGGATCCTCCAGGGTGGTAAGCCAAAGCTTTACCATGCGGCCATCCGGCCGACTTCACTAGATGGTAAAGTCCGAATTTCATTCCAGAATGGCTTTAAAATATATTAGAAAATTGAACAGGAAAGTGATTTTTATTGGACAACTGTTCGATGAAACGGAGACGAATTATCGAAGACTGGATACAATATATTAAATGTCAAAGTTGCTGGTATGAAAATGCTTTGGTTTGAGGCGGTATTAGATTGAAGTGTGACACTTATCCTTACCTGGTTAGAAGCTACTCTCCCACTTTGAGGAACATGAGTATACCTAAGAAAGCGCATTTGGTATGATTTTGTTTTCTCTATATTTCAACGATAATAATAATTTTATACTGCTATAATGTTGTAAACATGTAGCCAATAAACTAATAAAATACCATTAAAAAGTATTTTGTTTTGCTACTAAAAATAACCATTTTATCCATTTGTTAACTGCGAACTCATATAATTTTACCCTAGCACATAAAATACTATTCATTATTAAATATCAGCGGGTGTAATTCTACTCTAGTGTTTTGCTAATGCAATTGACTGATGATACTAACCACCATAAACTTGAATTCAACTTGGATTCTTCAAATGTTATCGTTATAAGCATAAATATTACAAAATAGTTTATTACTAATTAAAAATACTAAAATATATATAATTTTTTTCGATGGTTTTAATAAACAATTTATTTGTCAAACTACAAGATACATAAATTTGTTTTGTTTCTAAAATTTATTTATTTTACTCAACTGCAACCTCAATCAAACGTTACATTAATACTCTATACGTAGTAGAATTTGAACATTATTTACGACAGATATTAAAAAATAACTATATCTAAAAATATATTTTAAGTTACAGATCATTCTTAAATCAAATGAATTTAAAAATCAACACTTTTTATAACCATATAAGCTTTTCTACACCAATACAATATCTGTTCTGTTTTCAGTTACAAAATCTCAATTTTTTGAATTTTCTTAATTCCTAATGTGGTTAATTTTAATACGAAAAAATTATTATTTTATTTAAAAAAAGATGTATTATATTGCCTATTCAATAATTTGATTTTAAAATTCGTTTACTATTTGATAATTAGTGGACCTATCAATCACCAACCATTACCAACATCGATCACAATTTATATTTAATACATATAATTTCAATATTAATGATGATACGTAATTGTCTTCATTTATTCCATGTTCACGATTTTCCAATAGACATACACTGCTACAAAAAATAAAGATAAATCACATTTAGATTGAAATTAAATTTGCATTTTGATATAACTAAATTCTATAAATTATTATTCTCATTAAATTTAAACTGAAATTAGTTGCGGCTGGAAAATTCCTTTTATGAGTTTTTCTTGAATTGATACACTGTATCTTAATACGTAGAATCATTAGATACACAGAATAATACATACTTTCATTATGTTTACTCCTTACAACGTTTTTGATACGATCTATTGATAGGAATATTCCATAAATTTGATATTTTTACGTGCAATATAAATATTCTCATATTTATCGAACAGTGTACAAATCGGGTTATTTCATATTTCTTTATATATATAATTGAGGTGAAAATATATATCAAGTGTCCATAGATATAAAAAAACAAAAATAAAAGAATTATCCCATAAAAAAACTATAACATATTATTTCATTACAAAAATAAATAACTACCATGAAGGAAAGCCAATGACTTACCAAGATGATATATGCCCTGTCATCAATAACAACATAGCTTTTAATAGTTAAATTGTCGCTCATAGCGTGGCACGTGAAGATAATCATCCCTAATTGTATGCCTCATTATGTTTTTGTGTAAAAAGTGATAACGTTCTTGGTGATATATATCAAAACTCACATATTCGGTCTGCAATATTCTAATATCAATTCTTTATATACATAGATATTAGAGATTAAAGAAAATCGTTATAGATTGTCTCCTTAAAACCACAGTCTTTATTCTAAAACTCATTAAAGGCTTGCAAGATTATATTTCAGCCAATATACGTATCATTTTGATTATATACTATATTGCAAAAAAGTAAAATTCTAGTGCATTATTTTCTGCATAGCCAGTAATATTGTAACTAATCGTTTTACCTGCGATATTTGTATACAGGTACTCCTCACTTAACGACTTAACTGTTTAGCGACTGCTCGAACTTAGTATTTTCAAGGGATGGGACCCGAGACTCGAACCCGGGTCCTCCAGTGTGGAAAGCCGAAGCATTTCCACGCGGCCAGCACCTTAAAAATTATTAATTTATTTGAAAAATGAATGAATAATTTTAAAGCTAACAGGAATTTTAACGAAACATTGTAAAACTGAAACTAAATGGAATGAATTTTATGTAAAGATTTAATTGAGGCAATCTAGGGATTAATTTTTCTTGATTTGATCCAATAACAAATTAAGACTTAAATAGATTATAAGCAATTACCAAGATATTTACTGAATACTGACAAGTGAGTTTTATTTAAAATAAGATTTCAAAACAAGACAATAAAATATAATTTTATTAAATTATATTTTAAGTTTATATTTAATTATCATTCAAAATAAAACTTTATCAATAAATTTTGTAAATTTAGCAATAGTTTAAGTAATTCATAATAAAAATTATTATTTATACACGTTAGGAGTTGGCAACTTTTCATATCGCATCGTGTATGTGAATCAGCAGTTTAAGTCAAAAAGCATTTTGTCATATTAACGAATAATGGCTCGCCGATACGATTCAAGAACGACTATATTTTCTCCGGAAGGACGTTTATATCAGGTAGAATATGCTATGGAAGCAATCGGTCATGCTGGCACTTCACTAGGAATATTAGCTTCTGATGGGATAGTTTTAGCTGCAGAGCGAAAGAATACAAACAAGCTATTAGATGAAGTATTTTCGGCTGAAAAGATCTATAAAATTCATGATGATTTAGCTTGTAGTGTTGCTGGAATCACCTCAGATGCTAACGTATTAACTAATGAATTGAGACAAATCGCTCAGAGATACTTGATTCAGTATGGAGAATCTATTCCATGTGAACGTCTAGTTAGTTGGTTATGTGACATGAAGCAAGCATATACACAGTATGGTGGAAAGAGACCGTTTGGTGTGTCTATTTTGTATATGGGATGGGATAAGCATTATGGATTCCAATTATATCAGTCTGATCCAAGTGGAAATTATGGTGGTTGGAAGGCAACATGTATTGGAAACAACAGTGCAGCAGCTATTTCCATTTTGAAACAGGAATATAAAGATGGAGCAACCACTCTCAATGATGCTTTGCTATTAGCTATCAAGGTTCTGAGCAAGACACTAGATATGACTAGATTAACAGCAGATAAATTGGAAATGGCCACTCTAACCAGAGATAATAAAACAAAGATCAAAATCCTTTCTCCTAAAGAAGTTGAGGTATTGATACAGAAACATGAAGAAGAAGAAGCAAAAGTTGAAGCAGCAAAGAAAGACAAGGAAAAGGTTAAAACTGATTCATTATAATTATTATAAACTTTACAAATTGTCTTCATTTTGACCGATAAATTCATCAGTTACTGAAATCTGTTGTTCAAATGATTTGTGGAATATAAAACAAATTTTTTCAAAATATGTATTTCTTTAGTTTCAATACAACTTTTTATTTTTAAAGTGTATTAGTTTTTATTGAAGATGATTAAATGTTGCATTTCCAGATTGTAAATTTTCTGTAAACTTTACAGACATTTTACAAAATAATAATTTTTAATTCCTGAAATGTGCAGTTTATATAAAAGTGAGTTATTAATTCAAATATAGTACTGTATGCATAAGTGATTAGATTTTATGGTGGTCAGATTAATACAGTTTTTTTACTTATAATTCTTGAAAGAAAACTATATTTCAACATAATATGTTTCAATATTGTATTTGTTATATAAAAGTGTATTGTTTAAGTTACTGAATATTAAATAATCTATTGACAATTCCAATATTTAATATAATCTATATATTAAATATTGGAAGAAGTAACTTTTTAAAATTCATTCTTTAAAATTTATATAAAATATGTCCTATTTAAATTAATATTATGTTTAAAACTATTAACTATTATGTATTTTAAAGTTCAATTTTCAGTTGGCTTTCTTCTACTTCTCAAGCCTTCTCCATCACAGCAAAAATTTTTTTTATGGGAGTATCTATTCCAGGAATGCTAAAAAATAATTCTATCATTTTATTTATGTAACTTGTATGTCATCAGATTTGAAAAATTTTAATCAAGAAAAAATAGCAAAATTTTAATAATTAACTTTTGATACATTAGAAAGTTAAAAATTTCTCTTTTGAAATCAGTTTAGTTTTGGAATTCAGTATATATTTGAAATTAGTGATCAATTTCCTAAATTGAGATATATCTTTATATATACATTACTGTATGTCATCTCAGGAAAATATATTCAGACAATAAATGTATAGCCTATACAATAGTTCAGAGTGCCTATAAGTCAATTTCAGAAAGTATAATTTTTAAATTTAAAAATGTTGATTAAAAATCAATATTTTAAATACAATATATAATTGGAATCATATTTTCAAATTAGATTTACAGAAATAAGTAAAATGAGAATAATGAGAAATTCTCTAATTTAAAAACCAGTAATTTTTATATCTTATAGGTCTATTCATATCTTGTAAATGCATGTTTACTGTATAATAGCCATCATTGATAATAGATCATAAATAAAAAGTTCTGTATTTTGCAATTATTATATTTAGATGATAAGCATTTACTTAAGATGAAGATCAATACTACTAAAATTACTTTGTGACAGGTTTGCAAATAATATATATTTCTTATTATACAACATCAACAAACTTTCTCCCATTTCTATATGGGGTTACTGTTTTTGATGAGCTTTCTCCATTGCATTCTGTCCTTTGTCCATTCCCTTCTGAAACTCTCCGGGTCCTCCAGAGTGGAAAGCCGAAGCGTTTCCACGCGGCCAATCCGGCCGACATTAAATTGCTTTTAGAAGGTACAAGTTTAATTTTTCAGAAAAATAGCATCAAACTTTTACTTCATTATATCTAATCATAAAATTACATATGCAATATAGAAGTAATTAAGAAAAGAGAAGCAGGAAACATCGATATTGCTTTAGTGCGTTTAATCAAATGGATAAAAAATTCCTCAAAGCATTATAAATTATAAGCATACAGCTGTTTTAAATATTATTTAAAACAGCTGTATGCTATTTAAAATAGTGTTTCCATACTTTGGAAACATTTTTAAATATATGTAAAAGTCTATAGTTTTTTGGTGTATACAGGAAAAAACTCTATTAAATGAATTTATTCCATGATATCATATTTTCTTTCCTATATTGTTATGATCAATGATCGTTCAATAATGAGGCTCGAATTCAATCGATAAAACAACTGTTTATTACTATATAACTATTCTAAAGGCTCATTGTTGTACAGTGGTCTTATGCGACCGACGCCTCCAAAGCTCGGATCAGAAGTGCCGTTACAATGGTTACATGTTGCCAACTCTGGCGGTACATCACATATATTTACTATACTCATTACTTCGAGCGGCCGAATGGCCGCGTAGTAACGGGTTGGCGTACAATACAGGAAGTTCCGGGTCCAGCATCTCACGAAAAGTTTTTTCAGGGTTTCGGGCACGATCTGGCGATTCCCATTCCTCCCATTCGGGTCTCCATGGGTGTGTGTCAGCCCATGGTTGAAACTGGGTCCGTGCCTTAATAATCTTACTGATTTTTGAAAGAGGCATAAAAAAATAGCATGAAAAACATTATCTTACAATCAATAATACAAAATGGATTGAATCAAGCTAGATTCTACCACTGGCTACATAGTCCTGTGGAGGAGGAAAAATCGGAGTGTAAACTATGGAGATCGATGGTCAGCTAGATACCGTGTGATGCCTGTTATCTAGGATTCAATTCCTGATTTTCATCTCATATTTTTCAGATGAAGCCAGATCCAGGCCTTTCATTCCTATCCTTCGTATACTGGTTAATTCCATCACATATATAGGTGGATGTGATGGGTTATAGAATGTAAGTGGAAAAATCTTACTGCTTAGCAATTTCAGTTGATAAGAACCATAAGACAACAAATAAATACAGATAGAGTATACACTATTTGAAATAATCGGACGAATGCAATCCAACATTTGATGCAGGATTTTCTAAATAAAATTTTACATACTTCTACATCGTCACCAAGCCGACAACTGTATTTACTTATTAAATAAAAATATATCTCTATTATATATTTCTGTTTTATCAGAATTTTGCTCAAGAATAATTAGTAATTTTGAATTATCATGTTTATTTAGTAATGAATGATTATTTTATTTATCCTTCCAGATTGTTAATCAATTATTGTAATTGCCATATTTTCAAATTTATCATCAATCTATAGGGCCTCTATATTTTATAGATTACATAACAGAAAATGCCATTTTATGAAAATGATATAAATCGAAGTCAAAACCTTTATAAAAAAATATATAAACCGATTAAAAAAAGAAAAAAGATAAATAATTCACATATCATCACACAAACAAAACATCATCTATTGAAGATGACATTTTGATTTGGTTTTTCTTCCTCTACTGTAAATTTCTTAAAAGAATATAATATTGTAGAATATATAATTTTAATCATAGCGTTGTGTTCAAGATTCAAATCTGTTTTAAAAAATTATCATCAATGACAGTTTCTAGATATGGAAACATCACACTCGATTCGCAGTCATAAAGTTCCTAATGAACAATTTTTATTATGAGGAATCTAAGAATTACAAAGCAGTTCAATGTTCTAAATACCTTGATCAATATAAATAATAAAACTGATAATAATTATCACTTACCAAATATAAATTAAAATAATTCAGAACTCTCTGCATTGCATTAACTAATTAAAATCAACATACTGTATATAAGATAAATTTAAAATCATTTTCATTATATTTTTTTTTCAATACGAAGGCAATTTTATAATTTACTTCATTATTACTGTGTATACTTTCATTAAAAATATATCTTATTGAATAATTAAACTGGATTTGTATTATTTATACAGTATATAAAAAAGTATAGCGTATAAGGTGTATAACATGTATAGTAATGGCTGTACAATAATTATTTCTGTTATAAATGTTTTCAATTCTCAAGGAAAGTATGTAAATTTTAAAAATAAATTTTTGAAATCGATTATATTAATATTTAATCATATATATTAAAAATAATGTTGAAACCGGATGATAATAAATAGATTTATCACATTAAATTTACAGCACGTAAAATGATTATTCTTTGTCTAACAGATGGCATTGCGTATTATATCTTATGACGTAATATCGTGAAGTGGCAGGAAACGAGCTGATTGGCGGGATGGGACATATGAAATTTAACCGTTTGAATGTGGTTGCCTGATTAGTTGTCGTATGTTAGCATTGCGTCGATGAAGTTTTTTCCAAGGGAAATGTTTTTCAAAAACAATCAAAATTTGTTTACTTTTTATATGAAATGTTAACCATGAAGGTTCAAAAATGAAGAAAAAGTGTTGGCTGTTTGCTGTTAACGTTTGCAAAGGCTGAAATATTATGAAATTTCGATCGGATTTTTCCGTTCGATTTTGATTTATTTCTCTTTCCCGATGAAATAAAATTTTGAATGATGGATAGTCATTTCAATAAGGATATTGTCCACATTGCAGAAATCATTAAAGGTAAATCCAGAATTTATATATACACTTTTTATCCTTAGTACAGTGCCCAGATTTGAGCTAATTAAAAAAAAAAAAAGTATTATCTACAATAAATTCATTACTATTGTATATTATTGTTGGTCTATTGCCAACTTCTATAGTAATCTGATATCGTATCTTTTATATCAAATGATCTAATTATCTAGATGCGTTTGTAAACAACTTAAAAATTTGCGGGAAATCTTAGACTGAATTGTTTAATTTTAACCCATACACGAATAGAATTTGAAAGAGCTCAATTTATGAAATTTTTGGGAATGAATTCTGTTGAAATTTATAAAAATTTTAAGAAAATAGTTATTCAGTAACGCCTCTTACAAATATTGATGCTAAAATTCAAAAAGGAATTTTTAATAATAATGATAGTTCAAAATTTTATTCACATTCCCTTTATATAAAATAAAAAATATAATTTTTTTGGTAAATAAATGATTATAAATATTTACAAATAATTGCTTTTTTACATAGAAAAATGCATAAAATTGCTACATTATAGTTTTAAATATGTATGTATGTATAATTTTTTATAGTTATTCCTTTTAGTAATTTAATCTTGGATTTATTTTAGCAATATTTTCAATCATTTACAAGTGTTTCTTTAATAACATTGTATATTGTCTATTCTGTTATGCTATAATATACAGATAAATTTTATCTTGTGTGAATTTAATAATTCATTTATTAAAATTAATTATAGCTTACTGTTTTTATATATAATAATGTTCAACTAATTAGATGTTTTATAAAATTTGAATACAATCAACTGCTAATTTCATTAAATCTATAAATGAATATACAGTATTTGTATTATTTAAGAATAATACTATTATGTGTTTTGTATTTTTTCAAAAGTAAATTTTTTATATTTAATGTTTTAAATGATTTCATTGAATTACTAAATATTATGGTTGAATTAATTTTTAAAAAGAATGACTTACTTGTTGACAGATGCTTTAAAAGGTTATTTAGTTTGTTCTCTGTTAAATATTCATTTTAAATGTTATTTTTTCTTTACATATATATTCATCATTTAAATATAATTAAATATTGCAGTTGTGAAACAGGTGGTTTTGATCTATGAAATATTTAATGGTGCCTATTTGTTACTGATAAAGATGTTAAAAATCAGATTATTCAAATTAGGTTAAAAACTTATAATGTATTTGCATAATCCATTTAAATATTGAACTCACTCATTTTCATAGAAAGTATGTTAAATGAGTTTTAATTAAATTTATATATAATTTTATAATAATTTTGAATAAATGTATATAATATATTATAAAATGATGCAAATTGAACTGTAATTTACTTTTAATTATTCATCCTACTTTTAAACAGAGAAATCCTATACATGTGCTTTCTTAATTTTCCTATAAATTATTTTGTTAAATCTTATTACTAAATTGTTAATGATGGAAGAATAATCCAAATAATAATAATAATAAATATGTTGACTGTATAGGATATGTTAATGATTAATGTTAATTGGGATCAAAATTGAATTTAAATTTTCTTAAACAATTTATAAAATATATTTTTGAAAATTTATGCTTTATTTTTTATTAATAAAGAATTATGTCATTATAGTTTCCAAACTAATTGTTTTTAAAATTTTTTCACAGATCGTCTATATTTTGCAACCATTCGAACAACAGGCAAAATCAAGTCCACACAATTAATTCACTATTTTTGTATTGATGAAGATTTAGTTTATGAAAAGTAAGTGCCAGTAATTTGATTATTTTTAATTCTTCAAATTTTATGAACTTTCATTTTTTCCATTTTTTAATATCATTTATTAAAAAATGGTAAAAATGAAAGTTCACAAAATTTGATGATTTTAATATTTACTTTTTCCATATATTATGAGAGAAAAATATTTCTTAAACATAACTAATATAATTTGATTATTATATTAGTCAAGAAATTCTATTTTCTTATGTACAGTGGGAATTTTGTACAAACATAAAATTATTGCAGATATTCCCTGGCTTATACTAATATGAAATTTTTATTCTTCAGAAATCACAGGATTAAATCAGCTTTTATATTTGAGTAGAAATTTTTATGTATCATGTTTATGAAATATTCAAGATTTGATTATATGTTAAATGTCATTATCTTCCTAACTGAACTAAATATCAAGGTTAAAATGATATTAAGATAGATAAATAAAAAAGTATTCAGTAAGATTACTGCAGATATTCCTTGGCTTATGCAAATAATTGAGACCAAAATTTTTATATAACCCAAATTCTGCATAAATTGGAAAATAATATTTTAGCAGAAATTCTGAATCAAAAATTTCTGTGAGTAAGTAGATTATAATGATTGCATCTACACAATGATAATAATGGCACTATGTTCTGTGACTGAAAAGGATACAATACTGCATAGAAGTTTGAATTCCAAATGGTTGAAGTTGCTTAATTCTTTAGCTTCAACTATTTGGAATACAAACTTAAAGGTTTAAGATCTCACAGGAACAGTTTCTGTATGGAAATGTTAAATATTATAATATAACACTTATATTATATATATGTGTTTTCTATGAAGATTATTTGTAGTCGAAAATTCGATTACAGATAATTTTCACTCGTTTTTTTATTTTCATTACTACTATGATTAGAACACTCAAAAACAGCACAGATCACCATTTTTGTCTTTTATTTTCTAAAAATCGCCGTAAAACTTGCCGTAATACTAAAAACAATCATACAACTCAAGCATACAACCAGCTGTTATCACTGAACTGGGTGCCAGGTGACGTCAGATGCGCAGATCATACAAAAAACAGTCACGCTTTTACCCCACCTTTCTTCTTCCACCATGGACAGGTTTATGTTAGCCGCCATATGACAGATGAGATATTAAAGTTGATATGCACTTGTACTGCTATACTGGTTGTTGAAATATTTAAATCCTTATTGGTTGTTAAATAGCATGATATTAATTAATAAAGTAATAAAATTAATTAATACAAATTTTGTATAAACTGCAACTATTGAACTTGCAATTAAGTTTCATCATCATCTTCTGTATACTGTCTTGTTTCAAGCATGGCTTCATTGTAAGGTACTATCATTATATCCATGGATACTATATTCTTTAAGAAGAATTGCCAGATTAGCATTAATTTTGAATTATGCAGTTACTGTCGCTCAAAATAGCTTAGTTTTAACTTTGATTTCATTGTTAGTATTTTAATTTTTGTGTAAAATAATAAGCATTTTACTGACTACTATAAATAATTTTTGTGCAGTGGTTTCATATTTACAAATTCAAGAATACATATTATCGCACCGATTGTTAAGAAAACTTTTATATAATATAGTATCATTAATTATTGAGTCATTCCCTTCAATTTAAAAATTCAATTTATCTTCTATTGCTAAGGTTCACATTTCCACTTTTTTCAGTCATTTTAACCTTTCAGCTCAGTTAAAAAATAATTATCATTAGCATTTAATTTATAGTTTACCTTTCAATTTGATTTCAATTACAGTATTTATTCTTATGTTTTTATTTTTAAGTTTTGCATTAAGTTGTGGAAAATAAATACCGTTAAATCAGTTTAAAACAATTATTGCAGAGCAACGCTTAACGAGGGAATTGGCTCTAAACTGGGGTGACCATTTCATTTTTATCGTAACATAATGCGAGTGTCCCGCATTATGTTACGATAAAAATGCGGGCATTAATCGAATATTTGCTCGCACTAACTGAAAAACGGTATCAATTTTTTTAAGTCGCACTAATCGAGGCCTACCTGTATATACGTTTCAATAGAATAACCAACAACTGACAACTACACTTGCAAGTGCTGCTTTAATCTTAAACTGTGTGTGCATGTGTATGTGTGATTGTGACTGATTCTGATGATGTGTGTGTGTGGTGACTGTAAATATAAGCATGCGCGTAGATGAGTGAATGCATTCATATAGTCATGTACGCAGAGACGCGCGAATAAAATATAATCAAATATTATAATATTCACATGATATGATGAATTATCTAATTCGGGACATTTTCCGGGACATATATTAATATGGGACACGGGGCTTTAACCCGGGACTATCCCGGAAAATCCGGGACGAATGGTCACCCTACTCTAAACATGAATTAAATTGTACTAGATAAGTTATAAATGGTGGACTACAGTAAATATCCATGTGCAATGAAAATTTAAAAAATTTTATTTTCTTAAATAATTTCTGCTCTCTTATTGTTTTTCTTGTCATTTAATGCTATAGTCTGTTTCAAGATAACCTGACAGCCGAACCACCAAAGCTAACACTGTATTCATACGTGATTTGTTAATAACAACATTGACTATTGGTCTATAATGATAACAATAATATTTCGTTAAATTTTGATCACGTGATTATAAAATATATATTTTAAAATCATCTCAATAATCTAATATTTCGATATTTTATTTACCAAAATAGCAAATTATAGGATAATATATCATTTTTATATTTTAAAATATTAATATTAAATTTAACTAATAGGGACTATTTTCCTTTGTGTAGAAATACTCACAACAATGGTAGTGATTTACTGTCAGGTTATCTTGAAATAGACTATAGTACTATAGTACTGATATTACTCATTTCTCTAACAATGATTTAATTTTCTTATAAATAGGTTAAGTATAATTAGACAAGTATATATTGTCCGGGATTTTGTCCGCGGTTTTAAAATATCCTGGATTTCAAATTTTCTTCATTCCAGTATTTATCAACATTTTATTTGTTTAGGCCAATCGGCTCTTTGAACGTATTATATTGAGTAGCAACCATTGGTAGCAAAACAATACCAAAAATCCGCCCCGGGCGGCATTTTTGGTATTGAAACAATTTTTAACACTTTTTTAATAATAAGAAGAGTAAAATTATCAACTATTCCGAGAATTAACAATTAAAAAAGTTATCTATAGAACATCAACTAATAGCTTTGGCTTACCACCCTGGAGGATTCGGATCTCATACGTCCAGTTTTTCAGGAGGGGTCCGGGCCCGCCCATTAAACCCTATTTTTCAACCATTTGGTTGACCCATCATGGGTATTGGCCAGCCTGTGATGGGTTCTATAAGTGGCGAAAGCCAGATATAGAATATACCATGAGGATATGGCGACTTATTCTAACTAACCTAACCTAAAGAATTATGGCAAGCCTAGGTATAGATTCTATTTCTAGGCTTGCTATAATTCAATTAAACTATACAATAGTTGTACGGCTGTCATTCAAATCAATGCAGTAAGATGTGGAAGATCGTAAAAATCACATTATTATTCGTCCATTTACGGCATTCGAGAAAATTCATTTTGATTATATGATAAATAATAGATTCACAAAATTTTATTTTAAATAATTAAATTAAGAAATAAATAGAATTTATACGAACAAAATAATATCGTAGTTTTAATTTGATAACATTTTCATAGATAAATTATCTAGTTTTGTGCTTTATCTTATTCAAATGATAAATTGTGTAAGTCTCAAGTTTATTATAAATTAAAGAATTATTCAAAAAAAATTTTTTTTGAATGATTGAGATGCAAATTTTAAACATCCAACTCTAGATTGGAAGATGAAGAATAAATGAAATGAATTACTGAATGCTTTTTACTATAAAAATTCGAATGCTAAATGGATTTAATTCTTTTTAATTTTCTTAATAATTCCTATTAATATTGAAGTTTAAGGCCAATAATTTTACTTATATGAAATTTTTGTTTGCTTTAGATTTGTTTTTTTTTTCAATATTTGTTATTTGAATTATGTGAAAGTATATAATTATAAACGATTAAAATAATAAAAATTAGTCCATATTTTTATTTTCGCATGCAACCTTGTTCTCTGCTGTTTTATCCGTAATGGAATCGGTCTTCAAGTGAACGCAGCGAGACCCACTCCCTGGAAAAAATCTGAAGGAGAGAATTTCCGAATTGCACTTGGACAGCAATTCGGAAATTTACAGCATGGTAAAGGATCAATCATTTACCATGCAGTCAAAAGATTGATTCATTCTGCTATCCACCTGACAAATATTAAATAATTAATAATCAATTTCGAGTCCCATATCTTTAGTTTTTCAATAGTAGTCCGGAGCCGTCTCGTTAATTCTATCCTTCAACGAGCAGAGTGATCCCACCATGGATGTTAGCGAACTTATGGTAAACTGTAAAAGTGTCCACAGCCAGTATATATAGTATATCGAGGGCTGATATTCAAAATATTTAAAAACAAGGAACGCATTCAAAAGAGACATACAGTATTTGATTTTTATTAACTTTGTGCTATCAATACTTTTTATTAGATCAAGTCGTCACTAAATATACAAAGCGGCGTAATTCAGTCATGTTTTACACTTATCAAGATTCTTTAGATATTTCCTATTCGATTCCAGATAGTTATCAATAAATTATTTTCATGTATATTTTAAGCATTGACATTCAAATATTTCAATAAACAAGCAAAAATATGATAAAAAAAAGATATTTCTTCTGTTAGGAACACGGTTAGGAGTAAATATGATAGCAGTGGTAATACTCTCGCAATTTCCAAGAATTTGATACCCGAGTTGCAATTTAATTTACTTCGTTTAAATGTTGAGGTGGGTCGAGAAAGAAAACTAGAAGACCTATAATTCCCCGCAAACATACTGTATAAGAAAATTTAATATAGTCTTTCTTTTTTAATATAAAATACAAAATCTGAAGGAACTGCTAGATTGATATAATAATTAAAATAAAAATAGGAATGCAAATATATAATGTGTTTCGATGTTGTTTTGTTTTTTTAGCCTACCAAAATTTTTTCTGGATATCCGATTGCAGATAATAGGAGTAGGCAAAATAATACTTTTAAATTGAAAAAATAAAATACTGATGCTCAAATTCCTTGCTCATTCTATAATAGATTCGTATCAACAATTTGGCAAAGCAACAGCATTCAATTATGATGGTTCCAGCTGAAAGCAGTTAGATAAAATATTTTTTTTTTTTATAAGAATAATCCTGTCACTTGATAAAATGCTTGTGAAACCGATTATGGCATATCTTACATTCTCGGTATATCATATATGCCTTGAAGTGGTGGAGCCCTTCTATATCAACTTGTTTGAAGTCTGAGCATGAAAGTGGAGAGAAATTTCATCCAGGAATATTGGAGCTCTTCATCGGATCGCCATTCCTTAATTTTATAAAAGTCGAATGGTGTTTATTGCATGGGAGGCAGTGGGATTAATTAGCTGACTTTTGTTCGATAGCGAAAGGGTTCAGTTTTATCCATATTATAGTGATTATTGCCTAGCTATTATGGAGTTTCTGGATAAACAAAAAAATCCATAAAAAAAGAATGGGACTGCCGAGATTTTGTGGTTGAAAGTGAAAATTTAATTTCACTAATAACTTCACCCGACAGAAATTTTATATATACAATTGTAAAGGATTCTCAAACAACATTTTAAATCAATCAGAATAACAATGGAACCGTCACAGAGACTTAAAGGACAACGCGCCTCCAAAATATATTTGAAAAATATTTATTTTTTAAATCAAGAATATTAAAAAGATGAAATCGTTAATTAAAGCCATTCATGGTTAGAGTTAATAATTAAAATAAGAACGTAAATATGCTTAATTATATTTTATTGTTTGTTATATATACAATCTCATATATCATTATATTATATATTATTAATAGGTAGGAAACTTTATATATAGTAATTTTTTATTGGATTGTTTAAAGCAGACACTTAATATATGTTGTGTGATTGTATTATTTCTATAAAGTTTCAAAAATATTTTTTATATTTGGAAGTTTATGTATAGTTCATATTATTGTTAGACTTGACATTATATTCTATTTATTATACAACTTTTTCAACTGTAGGTTACTATTTTAGGATAATTTGATATTATTTTAATTTTTAAATTATCTAAATGATTTTACCAAATTATATTTGAAATGTGGAAATATTATATCAGGATATAATATTAACTTATAAGTATACCTGACGACAGCATCAGAAGTGAGTACTGGTTTAATCAATTAAACATGTTAACTACACAAATGCATTGTCCAAATTTCATTACTCTACAATAATTTTTTCTTGGTGTTGGGATTTTTTTTTCCGTCAGTGTAGTTTACTAAATTCTTCATGATCTTACAGTAAATTGCCATAAAATAATGACAATTTTATCAAATAAGCTATATGCATCGAATAAAATTATAATATTAACATGATTTTAACATTTATTAAGTTATTTGCATATCTATAACATATATGATGATCATATGCACAATGATGTTTTGCACATTCCAATCAATTCTAACAGTTATAAATGGAATATTTTAAGTCAATCTCTAAAGCCTGCATGATTATCCATCAAATAAAATAAACTGAATTAAATGTTTATTTGAAATTGAAAACTGTAAACCCAGAGGCACGATTACATAAACATCATTCTTATTAACACTTTAACCTTTTACATTGAAATTGATTGTTCTGTGTGCATTAATATCACCAGAAAAATTGTTAATACACCACTTCCATAGACTCAATACTGTCTTCCAATGCTGTCGTCAAGTATAGTTATATGTTTTTAACAACCTGAAGTCACTATATTAATTACAAGCCATATTTCATGAAGAGTCTGATGGCATAGCTAACACCATTCCTTCATTTTTTGCTACAATTTAATATCTGAAATAAGTAAGCAGATAAAACAACTGATATTAGGAGTAACATACTTCTAATATCAGTTATTTTGTCTGCTTACTTATTTCAGATATTAAATTTTAGCAAGAAATGAAGGAATGATGTTAGCTACACCATAAGATTGATCGAGGAATATGGCTTGTAATTAATATAGTGACTTCAGGTTGTTAAAAACATATAACTATTCATAAGTTAATATTATATTCTGATAGATCACATCAAGGAATAAAGTCAATTTCTCAATGAACCTAGTCAAATTAAGTACTAACTGAATTCTTTCTAATTGGCTCAAATTCAAGATAATTATTCAATTATTACTAATCTTCAAATATAATAAACAAGCATTATTCAGAAGTAGCATGGAAATTTATTTTTTTCAAATGTTTCTGACTCTTGTGAGTCATCATCAGGGAAAGAGCACAATATTCTAAATAAGAACACAAGTGATCATAAAAAAATTATTACATCACATTGAAACTCAAAAATATATAAGTTTAGATTTTTAAAAAATTATGATAAAAATGGCATAAACATATATATTTAGATGATTTTAAAAATTCAGATTATATTTAGTATAAAAAAACTTATAGAAATGGAACTTGTGAATTCTTATTTGAAGATTAAACAAATCAATAAAATTTGGATGTTTATATTTCTACTAGACCAAAAACGAAACATTTGTTTCTTATCTGTCAAATTTGAGATTTTTCATTTATTTAGCATAACCTTAACCTTATATATAATGCTTTTGCTTGTTTTTTCTCCAGACCAAACTTTGAAATTTTCTTTATATGAAATTGGCAATTAACAAACTATCGATTTACTTTTCAGTTATTTAAATAATAATTATAATTTTTATCTTAAAATAAAAAATCATAATTTCTGAAATGAATAAAATATTATTTAAATTCTGAAATAAATTAAATATTTTTTAAATGCAACATTTATGTAGCCTCAACACGCCGAATGCAAACTGAACTCTCGAGCTGGGGAAGTCAACATTTTTCGATCGAAAAAGACAGAAATTGAAGTCAAATAACAAAAAGAAGTATACAGACATAAATAGGAAGTAATCTATGATAATTTAAAGCAAAAGTTATAATGAGATTGAGATTTAGTTTTCCAGAAGATGCAATTAAAAATTCGAAGCGAGAGAAAATAGTAACGGCGACACTTCTGGCGCAAGAGTTCACACATGCACAGAAACATGGACACCACACGCTTATTCCTTTATTATATATGATTTTAAATTAAATGTTTCTATAAATTTTAGAAGTATCTTATATTTTTATATGGGCATTATTATATTTTTATATGAAAGCTATCCTGTATGCATTATACTATATCAATGATGATGATTATGACAATAATATCTTCTAATCTATTTAAAATAGAATAACATTCAAAATAGAAATAAAAAAACTGAATAACCCACACATAATTTGAAATGTTTAAACATTTAAACATGAAATATAATGCAGGTTGTTCTCAACATGCAATAGTCTTTTGTTTGAATCCTGAGTTATAAGTCAGAGCAATCAGAAGTCAGAAATGTGCTATTTATGAATTTCCCATTATCAATCTTTATTAGGGCACTATACATTATTATAATAAAACATAATGAATACAAAATTATAGGAACCAAACACAAAAATGATAATTTTGGTATATCAGACCATTGCATATGGACTTATACTCACCTGAATTGCATTGATCAACCATAAAATTTATCAATTACATCACTGTCATAAGTACAAGTGGTCATAAGTTGACAATGTCACAAGTCAAAGATTACCTGTAGTTTACTTTCATTTATTATTAAAAAATATTTCTGCTTACTCATAAAATAATTTTTCTGTTAAGTTATTTTACTATATCTAAATATTTTACCATCAATTTCTTCATCCACTGGAAAAACAGGCTTTTGCATTTCTTCTTCATCTTTATAATATTCATCATTAAATATTTTCTATTAAAATATAGAAATTTATTATAAGCTATTCAAATATTAATTTATTATAATCATAGATTAGTACTTTTATACTAGGTATAAAACTTTTTTATTTCATATTGTTGAAAAAATATCTATTAATTTACTTAGTTTTTATTATAAAGCAAAAACATCAGAAACTGCAAAAATGACAAATTCTCACTTTCATTATTTCAAATTAATATTATTTTCAAATTTACATGATTAATAATTTTGCAAAATATTTTTATTTGAATGAAATCAGTGATTTTCATTTTAAACATTTTGAAATAAAATAAAAATGAAATGTGCAAACAGGACCAAAGCAGAATTCTGCCTTTGTATTATCAAAAAGTTAATCTTATCTTAGTTGACACATATTATTAATCTAAGGATAATCATAGGAAGGCAAGATTTATTCCAAAAACTGATTTACACCATGTGCAAGCATTAACTCTGAAAATTTTTTGTATGACATAGAAATATGCACCACCAAACATGATGTCTCCAATTGTCAAAGGAAAGTGTTGATTTACACCATGTGCAAGCATTAACTCTGAAAATTTTTTGTATGACATAGAAATATGCACCTCCAAACATGATGTCTCCAATTGTCAAAGGAAAGTGTTAATTTGTTATCTTAAAGTATGGACTGCTATTTGTTGGGTCAGTATTTCATTTCTTTCCTATGATGCATATCATAATTTTGAGTGAAGATGCTATTACGTAATGAGATTTTTATCATGTTTGTAATAAATGCAATTATTTAGTATAGGTAACCCTCATATAACACAGTTTTATTCTAACACAATTGGAAAATTATGGAAACATAACATGTATGGTAAGGTAACACATACTTCTACAACAGAGTTTTACTTAACACATTTAGAAAATTGCATTTACTCTCATATAACACAATACACTATTAATTTTTGTAAATCCACACTATGGAAACATAATACACACATAAAATGCAATCTTTGGGAAATAATTTGTTAAAATTAGTCTAATTGCAATTTCGCTAGTATTGAGGATGTTCAAGATTACTTAGTGAAAAAGAAGTTGGCAAAGCAAATTTGGTGGAAATAGCATTTGAAGAAAATCAAATTGATTCTGTGAATAACAGCACTGATGAAGATGGTGAAATTAATAATTTTACACTAAAAAAATTGTAGGAAGACTTAAAGTTAGCCAAATAGCTAGAATCATTTTTTCTTGAATGCAGACCCTTTGGTGAAAGAAACTGAAAATTTGGAAAGGAGCTACAAAATTACTTATTCCCATACTGTGAAATTTATGATGACTTTGTAAGAATAAGCAAATAAACCACAATTACAGATTTTGTAAAGAGAGCAGAAGATACACCAACTTTAAATGTGGGAGAATTTTGTAAAGAGAGCAGAAGATACACAAACTTTAAATGCAGAAAAAAGTTTAGAAAGCGATGACTATGAAATCTCCAATGGAAACCAATGCCGATTTTGGCATAATTGGATAGAACTGTGAAAAACAAACAACTTTTGTTTTGAAAGTTTTTTAATATCACTTACAGATTATGAGACATCACAAAAAAAGATACCACTGCATGTACTGTCAATTGAGCTAGTCAAGCAATAATAAGAGGAAGAATCTGATAGAGGGCATCTGTGTATATCCATGGCACTCATAAAGGGCTGAAACTAGCATCACAAAAAAAGATACCACTGCATGTACTGTCAATTGAGCTAGTCAAGCAATAATAATAAGAGGAAGAATCTGATAGAGGACATCTGTGTATATCCATGGCACTCATAAAGGGCTGAAACAAGTTTAAAAATCCTTATTCTTGAGTATGACTCCATGCCGAACTGTGATGGCAAAAGACTTGTCGCACCTGAGGTTCGAATTCTACTACCAAATACCAAAATTGGTCTTAAATCTGCATAATATTGCTCTTTGCTGATTCAGTAATGTTCTGCAATGTACATAGATGCCCTCTATCAGATTCTTCCTCTTATTATTGCTTGAACAGACTAATCAGCAATACATGCAGCAGTATCTTTTTTTTGTGATATCTCATAATCCCTAAGTGATATTAAAAAACCTTCAAAACAAAAGCTGTTTGTTTTTCACAGTTCAAAATCGGCATTGGTTTCCTCTGGAAATTTCAAAGTTGACCCCTTTGTGCTCCTACTTCCAATAGGCTCACAAAATTTTTATCATGCCGATTTGATTCTTCGGATATATTTTATAATCAAAATTTTTCCCCCTACTTCCTATCTCATTGCATTTCTGAGAAAAAAGGGTGATACAAGTACTAAGAAACCCCTGTATATTCTAACATTTATTGATCAAATTCTAAAATCATACTTGCATTATTAGTTAATATTTTTATTTCCTGGGAAATGAAACTTCTGAATCTTCTGTTCTAACAAAAATGTCCAATGCAATTTAAGAAATTATGCTATAAGAATTAAAGATTTACCAAGAAGTTAATTTCTTGGATGTTAATATAATAAATTTCATAAGGAGACTATATCACTACAATCTTCAGAAGAGAGACTGGATAGATCTTTATTCACAAAA
The DNA here is from genome assembly GCA_000484575.1 of Olivierus martensii. Classification (NCBI taxonomy): domain Eukaryota; kingdom Metazoa; phylum Arthropoda; class Arachnida; order Scorpiones; family Buthidae; genus Olivierus; species Olivierus martensii. The sequence continues at coordinate 17,265 of AYEL01075073.1, read as the reverse complement.
AAATCCAATGATAATTTGCAGAACAAAATTTCAAAATTTAGATTTAAAGGCCTGAGATTCATTGTAATAATAAAGATGAGAAAACTAAACAGATAATATGAATACAGTTGATTCTCGTTATTTGCGGATTCCATATTCACGTATTCAACTATTTGCAAAAATTTATTTGTAACCATAAAATCGATTTTTGCAGAACATTCATGCTTTTCGCAAACTCCAGCTGAGTGGTAAAAATACTGTTATCAATGTAAACTCTCTCTCTCTAATAAAGAAAGTTGTTTGTTACCAAATGTAGTCTCTATCGTTTTGCTGGAAAAGTCTCATTACCTATCCTTGCTCACTCCACAGGTAGGCCAAAATCCTGTTCATATCATTTGCAGTCCCACAGAAGAATGTGACCTTTTGCTTGAACTCAGCCTCAAAGTTAGGTACCTAACTTCCTGTGCATTTGTTCCTTACACAGAGAAAGACAATTTGAAGATCTGAGACAAAAAGCAACACAGACAAGGCTGATTCAATCTTTCAATGCAGTTCAGAAAGACAATATGTCAGCTGCCATATCAAACAACTACCCATCAAAAATAATATTTTATTTATTACATAGTTAATGTTTTAAAAAATTAAATAAAGATTACTGTAATTATAATACTGTATACAGCACTGTATGCTGCTATTCTGTAATTATTTGTAAGTACTGTAATACACATTAAATAAGGTGTCTTTAAACAGAAAAATACACATAAACCAAGGATGAAAATGTTGGAAAGAAAGATTCACAGGAACATAACTCTATATTTCCCATAGGCACAATGGTTCAGTATTCACGAAGAATTTACAAAACGTAACTGCTGTGAATAATGAGAATAGACCGTATATGAACAAAAACACAGAAATGGATACTGGAAGATAACTTTTTGCAATCGAATTAAAAAAAGACAAAACAAACTTTTATAGTCCTTTAGATAATGAAATACCATCTTCTAAATGAGAAAACCAAATATTGAAATTAAACAGAGTTTACAGAATTTAATGTACAATAATATATTTTAATAAAATGATAAGCTAGACCAAATGAAAATGAATGCATATAAGAAATCTATAGAAATAGAAAAAACTTAACATATGTATTGTATTATGGTTTGAAAGTAAAATAAAATTAAGCAAAAGTTTTAAATACATTTAACAAAAAATGATAAAACAGTAAAAATGTTTAAAAACTTCAATCCTGATTTTATTAATCCAGCTTTTGAAAATCAGTTTTTTTTTTTTGTGTGTGTATTCATTGAAAATTCATCTTTTTGATGGTGGGTCCTAAATTTTTCCCGTTGTCAAAATAAATATTTTTTTTAATTATTGTGTACACATTATTTATATTTAAATGGTTTTATAGAATTTGGATTGTTTTTAATCCCTTACTGTCGATTTTATAGTCTAATCATCATTTCCCAGCCTTTTCCTATGACAGAACACTTCACAAAGACTGAAATTTTTACAGAACACCTTGGTTATTTTATAGTATAGGTAGATATTAATAAATAAATAAATTAGGCAAGTAAATATAATAATTAAGAAAACAAAACAAACATTTATTATCAAATTGTAATTATGTAAAATAAAACACATGAAAATAGTAAAATAAACTAGCAACTTCAATTTCAACTTGGCACAGCATTTAAAAATCATATGAGGCTTATATTAATTTTCATAAATTTTTTATGGAACACTTATTGACCTTCTACAGAACATAGTTTGGGAAATGCTGATCTAATCTATCAAAGTTATTCTGATTATATGATTTCATAAATGATATTTTTGAAATTTTTAGAAAAAATTGAATTTTTCATAAAAATGATCTATAAATTCTGAAAATAAAAAAAAAAATATTGTAGATAATAAGAAAATATTAGTTAATTCTGTTAAAATAAAATATAATCTTAATCATTTTTTTTTCATTTCAATTTTGAAAATATAGGAGAAAATTTCAAAAAAGGATATTGTTCTCTTGATGATAATGCAAAATTTTTTTTTATTCAGAAAATATATAATTAATTAACTTCACTTTAATATTACATATAAAATGATTACGAATATAATATTACAATATAAATTACAATATTATATTCATAATAATAAATTTGAAAATTACTAACTTGCATGTTTTCATCATGTTTATCAGGATCAAAATCTGAATCCAAATCTAGATTATCAAATGCCATTTTTGTATTTCCTGTAATTTCTTTTAATTTTTCTAATTTTTCTTCTATTTCTCTTCGCTTAAGTGCTTTTAAACGCATTAATTCTTCTTTCTTTTTAAGTTTTTCCTGAAAAACAAAATTATTATTGATAAACTTTAAATGAGAATTTAAAAATTGTTAAATTTTTGATATATAACTGAAATGCAATATGTTGTTAATAACTGTACTTTTTATATAAAAATAGAATCTATTAATTTTTAGCCAATTAACAATTTAATAATTTTAAATATAGATTAAATGAAATGTTACAGCAATTTCATGCATTTCACAATATTGAATTTCTCCTTTGTATTAGAAAAAAATTTATTAAAAATTAAAATTTTGCTACTAAACAATGAAAGTTATACTAAACTATAGCTAGGATCTATAACACAAGATCATATTAACTGATCCTATCTAATTTATAGTAAAGTGGGTTCTTGTTTAATATTGCCTCACTTAACATTGTTTCACAATTATATTGCCAGCAAAAACTAAAATTAATTAATTATAAAATTAAAAATTTTAAGGCAGAAAAAAAATTCAATTTTGCTGCCAGTTTGTTCACTCTTGAGGCTAATCAAACTGACAACAATTATTACTGTTTAGGAAAACTACTGATAAAAATAAGAATATAATGACAAATACAGAAATGAAGAACTGAAGTTAATGTAATATTTAATCATATTAACTTAGAAAATTAAATTAAGTAAATATAATGAAATTTTCTTTTATGAAACAGTCAAAAAAGACCTAACTATGCACAGTTTTATTATACAACTCATTGTATAAGTGTAATAAAGAGATTAGGTTATTTTCAGTTAAGCCACCATATCATACTTGGGTGTAGTTAATGATGGCCATTTTTAGAGCCCTTTACAGGCTGGCCAACATCCATGTTGGGGCCAACTGGAAAGTTGAAGGATAGAGTTTGATATTCTGGGTGCAGACCTCCTGGAAAACTGGAGATATGAGACCTGGAATTGAATCTGATCTTCCAAGAGGGTAAGCAAATGCTGTGGCCCTGTAATAAAGAGGCAGTGTGTATAATTGTTTCATCATATTTACAGAAAATTCATATATTTCCCAGATTATTTCAGATTTTTCATTAAATTGAATCATGTCCAGTTCTGTCTGATATGTATAAAAAATGTCTTACTTTTATATGGAAAATTTTGCTATAATTGATAAAGCAAATAAGCTACTTCACATTCAATGATTGCAATAAATACAATCACTAATTAAATCATTAAAAACTGCAACTATAAGTGAATTTAATTAAGTATATATTAATTTAATTATTATATGTGCTAAAAAATTAATAATATAAATTTAAAAATTACATCTTTAAATATATCATTAATCTCACCTCAATAGCCTCAGATAAAATGAAAAATGCAATAAAAATTAGAAAAAGTCCATTAACAAATCCAGCTAAAATTTCTGCTCGTACATAACTAGAATAAAATAAAAATTAATGACTTCAGATTAATAATAAATAAAATATTTTATATTGTTAAAAATGACTACTTATAAATTTATGAAAATTTTTAAAGAATTTTTTAAATTTACTTTATAGATATCTCAATTTAATATTTCTTTATAATAAAATTCATTTATATGATATTTATCTATTTGTCTGTTTATTTCTCAATCATATATCAATATTCAATGTGAATCATAATGAACAACAAAAAAAAAGAAATTTATAGTAGAATGATTTTTAATGGCAGGATTAATGTGATTAATTCTATTAAATTTTTTTTAAATTTAAAATCAAAATTAAAGAGAAAATGTTTATGTATGTATGTATGTATGTATGTATGTATGTATGTATGTATGTATGTATAGGTTGAAATAAAAAACATTTAGAAAAATCAGATAGAGCATTAAAAATTTCTACTTCTCCAAAACCATGAATCTATTATATAGAATAGGAAAACATTATAATTGATATAAAATTAATTAAATTAAGCATGATACTTTTCAAAAATATCTTGCCTAATTTGATTAAGTTTATGCAACATTATACAATTTTTATGTAATATTAATTACGTATGTATTAAAATTGACAAAATATGTCTAGTTCTCATTTTAAACATTCTTCATTTTTCTCGAACTTTCATTTTTCTTGTACTTCTCAAAGATATGCATTCGAAGAATATATTCCACAAGAATATATTTTCAAAATATGAATATATTGAAGATATAGTCATAAAACCAGAAACTCCACCTTCATCCAATTTACTTGATTGATATAGTACTGTTAGAATATTACATACAATGGTTACATACATACAATAAATATTAATATAATACATAAAATATTACATATACATACAAATAAATAGAGGGTTTAGACTTTTTCACTCTTGTTGGGTGTCCTTTTGTCAATACACCCAATAAAAGTGATATAAAAAATATTATGCCGTTCTATTAGTAAATATTTTTGCAATTGTCTATTTTATTTGTTCTAGTGATATTTATTAAACATTTTATGAGTTGTGACTTAATTAGCTTCATAATATAATATTTCAATAAATATGATGTTTGAAATAACAACAAATGAAATAAATGTATAGAATAATTTTTTGGTCAAAGAATGTTTTTTCTGTAGATAGTTCAATGAAGATTGAAAATATACTCAATTTATGGTAGTATAATAAATAATATCACATAAGTATGAATCAGAATATATCTATTAGAAAATTTTTTTCAAAATTGGAGAATAAAAAGACAATCAGGCACATAATGTGGTGAATCAAAGATTATGAGTAGCCTAATAAATAACAACTGAATGGATGAAACTGCAAACAAAACAAATATGTAAATAGTCAAAACCAGTTCTTTTTAAAATAATTGTTTCAAATTATGCACAGATAGTACTAGGTATGTTCTGCTAAGTATATATAACAATAAAAAATGATGATGATTTTTAATTATGTCAGTCATATGATTTCCTTCCTTATTAATCTAAGAAATATAATGGAAATGTATCAAGAGGAATATATCACAAAATAAAAAAAAGGCAACATTATAAACCAAGAAGTGTAGAAAATGGAGGAAATTAACAATCAAAATCACTTTATAGCAAAAAAAAGTAAAGACAAACATTTAGAGAAAATCAATACCAAGAAGTGTAGAAAATGGAGGAAATTAACAATCAAAATCACTTTATAGCAAAAAAAAAGTAAAGACAAACATTTAGAGAATGAAAATCACATTCAATAAAACTACGGTTTATTATTATTGAGGTAAAATAAATGATGCTTGCTAATTTATTCATTATTTTTAACAGGAATATTTGCTAGAAATTTCAGTAATTTTTTATCATTATATATGTATAATTTAAAAAAATTTAAAAATTATATATGGGCAGTCCTCAATTTATGACCACTTATTATGATGATGTCATCAATAAATTCTGTATTGGTCAATACAATTGATAAAGAGTTCAAATCTCTGACCAATAGTCCTTTTTGTGTCTAGTTCTTATATTTTTATGTTTGTTAAATTTATAATAATAAAGTGGAATGTAATAATAAGTATTGATAATGGACAATCTATAAATTTTGGGCATTTCCAATTTACAATGTTGAGGGTTAAACAGATCCTATAATAAGTCAAGACCTACCTATAATTCAAGTTTTTATCTTTATTTTTATAATGTTAATTTCAAAATGTCATGTGTGTGTTAACTGCTATATAAAGAAAACATTTCTATATATCAATTATATTAAAAAAATAAAATTTTTTTCAGTTAAAGAGATAAATTATAGTTGTTGTTGATGTTAGAAAAATAAAGATGGAAAAAAATTGAATCTATAAATTAATGCATTTTATTCATACAGAAATTATTTTTTAATTATCTTGTTATATAATTTATAACAATTTGATTTTATTATTTAAATAGTGTATTAATATTAAATCTTTACCCATAAGAAAATTTGTCATTTGCTCTCCATTTTGTAATTACTGATGCTGCTAAACCTGCTAAAAGTGCTGTACAGTCAAAAAACATATGAAATGATCTGATATTAGTCCAAGGCTAAAAAAAAAAAATAATTAAAAACATTATTCAAAATCATCATAAATAAATCATTTATTCACAGTTATATATAAATATTGAATTATTGAATTAATTTTTTTACCTGTTTGTCCAAACTCCATATAATAATTCAACAAAAGCAAAGGATAAATTTAGTAACAAGAAAAGGAAAAGATTTCGGGAAGTAGCATCAGAAAATATCAATCTGAAGAAAATAAAATTATTTTAAAAATAATGATATTTTGGTATATTTATAAAAATATTCATAACACTGTATGTTATAAAATGATTCATGATTAAATAAGAACATTTTTATTTATTATAAAGTAATAAATTTTTTATAAGTACTAATTATATTCTATATTATACCAAAACTGTTCTAAAAAATTTTTAAACCATATAAGCAATGTGTATTTTGTTTCAAATGTTCCTTAATTTAATTATTATTAAATAGAAACGACTGAATAAAATGACATTTAAATCAGTAATTAAAAAACTAAAACATGTTTAATAATCCTTATATATAAATTTAGATTTAATTAATTATAAATTTAATGATGGCTATCATCATTTATTAATTAATAATTCAATTAATATTAATTTTAAATTTAATTTTGCAGAATTACTTCAAATTAATTATTTTTTAAATAACTATTTTATTGTTGTTCAAAAACAAGAATGTAAAAAACATGATCCACTCTTTTTATAAAATAATCTATACAAAATATACTATATGAAATTTATAACTGTATGCATTTATATGAGAATTGATTTTGAAAACATCCATACATTTTCATTGCTTTGGATCTAAGAGGATCTTGTAATTTCCAAGGAGTATATCTCAATATGGAAAATGCTACTCTAGAACAAGAATGCTTAATAATCATCAATCTGGGATCTAGATTTTTATTTTAATGTCAAGTCATTATCATTGTAAGATTTACATTTTATTTTCAATAAAAGAAAAATGACTTCCTCCAAAATATTTTGGTCCAACCAATATGTAAATAAATTTTTTATTCTTAAAAATTTATACTTTAACAAAATATATTTTCAAAGTAACTGAGAGGTTATGATTTCCTTAATAAACTTTGGACTTTTTAAAATTTCTTTACTTTTACTTCACTATTTGAAGAAAGCTTTTGTAGCGATTCAAAATGATGGAAAATTCTAAACATTTTTTTATATGAATCTAGAAAAATTGTGTTTTAATTTCTTTTTCTAAATCATGGAGAGGTTAGACAGAGTAAAATTACGAATAAATATAGTAATATAGGTAGTTCTTATTTTATGAGTTAATTCATTTCTGGAAAGAGATTATAAAATAGAAACTTATAAACCAAGAATCAGTTTCCATACACAATGTTAAAAGGTTCCATTCTCAATAATGAAATTTGACCATAAGTAGAGTCAACAAAATCAATAGTTTATTATACTATAAGGTACATTGCTTCTTATAAATTCAATATTGTTACAGCATTCAAAGCAAGGAGAAAGATATATAATTGAAGGTATATAAAATCACATAACAAGTATATACCAAAAATATTTATTTGGTTTATTCAAATACTTTTGGCTAAGTTACAGCCCTCATCAATGGTACATTCCATTACAAAATACTAATGATGAATTTTAATGTTTATGTTATTATGGTAACATTCTTAAAATTATGTTATTTTAAACTTAGTCTTTCATTCTTTAGTCAATTTATTGTATTTTGTAATGGAATGTACTGCTGATGAGATCTGTAACTTAGCAAAAGTGCTTCGAATAAACCAAATAAATATTTTTGGTATATAGTTGTAGTGTGATTTTATATATCTTCAAAAATCTCCCACTTTGAGTGCTGTAATGATACTGAATCAATAATGATTTATTTATGAAAATAAATGAAAATATAATAGTCTTTAAAGCAAGCAAATTATAACAATAACATTATTTGTCATATACATATATTAAAAAATTTTTATTCTTCATTATTATTTACAGATAAGTAGATGAACTTTTATACAGATGAATTACTGCCTCAGACACAATCCTATAATGAGTTATTTACATAATATGCTAATAAAAAACTATGGCAACTAAAGGATAGGCTGCTTTCACTTTTCATTGTTGTCATTTTGATTTTTCAGATTTTGTAAAAGACAATGAATTAAATGATTAATATTCAAGAATAGGGAAATGTTAATTTTGTTTATAATAATGCCTTCATTGCTTTTGTTTTTTTAAAGCTTGCTTTAAAATAATTGATAAATGAAAAAGATTAAACATATATTAAATTTTTTTGTATTCAAGGAAAAACATTTTTTTTTACTACATTTTATGTTAAAATTGTTTCCTTGCTTAATTTTTTAAAGCCTGCAATTTTGAGATTTATTATGTAAGTAAATACCATATATGAAGTAAAATATATTAGAAATTTTTTACATGAAAAATTTACAAATTAATAGTAATTTATATTAATTACAAAAAAGTAATTTATATAAAAAAAAAAATAAATAACTATTGCTCATAATTCAAATTTTAACTTTTCCTGGTTCAACTCTAGGCTAAGTCAAATTTAGAATTTTGGAAAATTAGTAAATATTATAGTTTAAATATTAAATATCAGATGGCACCATCTTAGCCTAAATTTAAAACAATTAATTATTAATCTAATAGATGGTGGCATCATAGCATCAATTAATTAGTAATTGTTAATTTGGCAGTTAATTCAAAAATAATTCACTAGGGGAGAATTTGGCTGGTTAGGATTATTTAACTATTACTCATAGAATTACCTTCAATGTATTTATTACATATATATTACAATGCTTTGATCATAAACAAAATAAAATTCTGTTTCAATTCAGTTTTTAAAATTGTCTCAGTTATAAGTACACATAGTTTTGATTTTTTACACTTTATACATCAAAAAATTTTAACTTTACTTTTAGCAATCAAAATAAAGCTGAAAATTGTTGAGAATATAAATGTTAAAAGCTAATGTAAGATAGTTTCTATATTGTTTCCAGTCAGCTTTAAATTTAAATTATTCTTTAATAAGAATATAGACTGAAGAAAATCAGCAAAAAATATTAAAGATTGGAAAGAAATATTAAAAGATTTCTTGTAAAAATAAAAGTAGATATTGAAACTACAAATATATAATACAGGTTGACTGCTAGATTAATCCTATGGGATCATCCATAAGCTATGTTATGTTATTTCAATACTTTTCACTCCCTCTCCATTCTTTATTTTTTGTCATACCAAGCTTGACTGGCTATGCTGTCAAAAATTTGAAGACCCTTCTTCTACTTAAAAATGTTTTCTCTGATTTTATGTAAAAATAAAAATAATAGAAAATATGAATTACTTTACAGTAATACTTTATTACATATACTGTATTCTTTAATTTCCAAATAAATCTCGAAGCAACTGGATATAAATATTTTAGAAATAGCTACTATATATAACTTACATTTTATAACAAATTTATCTCTAAATATGTTATATTAAAATTTTTATTTTTGGACAATTAACAAAATTTTTATAATTTATAAAAAAAATTTTAATCATAGAAATGTAAAACTATTTTTACAATATTATATCACAATTTGAAAGTCCCTCATTTCCATAAATCATATGTCATCATAAATCTATTACCCCTTCCTCCTCTAACACTGTGATGTACTTTATAGATGCTCCCTATATAGGATTTTAATTGAATTGTTAATTGATTAAGGAGAATGTCTTTTTAATAATGATGTGTTCAACCTGAAATCTATAAGGAATAATAATTGTAAATTATGCAAAATATCCTTCTGGAAATTCTAAAAAATTAAACAACAACTAGGCCCTATTAATTATTTTAAATTTAAATTAGGATTAATCCAATTATTATTTTAGATTAAATACCTATAATTAAAAATGTTATGAATACAAAACATTTCCAAGTTTATTTCAGATAATTAATCTAAATTTTAGTTTAATTATTAAATGAAGGCAGCAGCCATTCTAGCCTTAATTTAAAATGTTTCCTATAAATTTTATATTATTTCAATAAAATATTCACAAAGAGCTGTTTGGCTAGTTTTTGATCATTGAATTCAATTATCTTGTTAATTTATTAAATTAAAATAAATTTGTTATCTGAAATAATACTAATAACTTAAAAACATAACTATAAACAACTGAGTTCTGCTGCTTCTACTAACACAAGAAGCACTTGAAGCAGGATAAAAAACTAATTTATACAGTATTATTAATGCAATATTATATATATCTAATAATAAATTAGTTTTTTATCCTGCTTCAAGTAATTATATAATATCTAATAATAAATTAGTTTTTTATCCTGCTTCAAGTGTAATAATAAATTAGTTTTTTATCCTGCTTCAAGTGCTTGTTGTGATTTCGTAAATTAGTTTTTTATCCTGCTTCAAGTGCTTGTTGTGATTTCTTATAACTTAAAAACATTTGGGTAGACTGCATGCTATAGTAGTATGTTTACATTTTTATTCCAAAGATTTCTTGAAGGCTCCATAAAAACTTCTACAAGATACAATTCAAAAATCTTATTAATCCAATAGGTTCCAAAGATTTCTTGAAGGCTCCATAAAAACTTCTACAAGATACAATTCAAAAATCTTAATCCAATAAGCCTATTTATTTTTTTTGTTTTGAATTATTTAAGTATAAGATTATAAAACAAAAAAGAATTAGATGAATAATGTTCACATTTATAAATATGGTAGAGTGATAACCAAATATGCCTTTCAGAGAAAATACAAGGCCTGGAGCAACTAATATTTTTGAGGTCCTTCAAATATACAAAACAGGATGTCACATAATGTCTAAATATAATGCTCATACTTACATTTAAAATGACAAAATTAACAAATATTAGCGATAAGTATACAAGAAAAGCAAAAACATTGATAGAGAACTTCAAATTTTATTACAAACACTGAAGTTCAAACAGTATAAAAATATACAAATACAGTGAAACCTGTTAAAGTGACCACCCTTTGGGACCGACCTGACTGGTTATTTTTCACAGATGGTCACTATACAGGACAGTGACCCTTCCTTCTCCCGAAAAAAAAAAAAAAAAAAAAAAAAAAAAAAAAAAAAAAAAAAAAAAAAAAAAAAAAAAAAAAAAAAAAAAAAAAAAAAAAAAAAAAAAAACAGATTAATCCAAACTGCAAATTTATATTAATTAAAATCAACTTGTAGTCAAGCAATAATGACAACATATAGAACTTATCACCTTAGATGATGAAGAAAGTCTTATAACAAGCATATACTGCATTACAATTAATACTAATCTATATATGGGACCCTATATATGTGCATTTAACATAGTCAAATTAAAATACTGTATAAAGATACATATACAGCAGTATTATAATAATTAATTTTTAATATATTGATTTAACAGATTATTTTATCATAATAGAAAAATTCTAATGGAAAAAATTCTATGGAAAATACAGTAATTCCTCCATAAAATTAATCTTCTTTGTCACTTAATCAGGTTAAAATTTCTTAAAACTACCTGAGTGGTCAATATACATATTAGGTAGGTGGTCACTATATGGAATAAAAATAGCATTACATTCTAAGGGAAACAAACCAAGTACTTGAAATTTGGTCTCTTTAGCCAAGTGGTTACTGTATCAAGGTGGTCATTTTAACAGATTTCACTGTATATTTTTCTAACATACTGAATTATAAATTGAGGCCCCTAAAATCATGAGATCCAGGTCAGCCTCCCTCTTATGGACACTGGTGATAACTTTATATTAATGAATGCATATAAGGCCTATTTCATATGGCTACTTTTAACAAATATTGTAATACAATAGATGATTTAATAAGAAGAGTGTTGTGTATATATATTATATATTCAGTATTTTTTTAAATTAAAGTTCTTTAAAATATTTGATATTTGTGTTTATTCAATGTATCTCCAGTATAAAAAACATCAAATAATTACTTTTTCCAATATTGCACATAGTATTGGTAACAGTTTTAGCTTTGTCAAAATGGAAAAGTTTACACTAATCAAATGGCTTACACTAATAAAATAGCTTCTCCCAAAAAAAACATAGTCCTGGTAAATCACTTAAGAGATACATGTATGGTTTTTATAAAGTGCTAAAGATTAGAAACTTATACAGAATTAAAGACTCATGAACACTGACATATGATTAAAAGTACAAACAGAAGTTCAACTATTTTAAACATTCATAGGAAGCAGCACATATAGTATATCTCAAAAATAGCCCACTTCCAATAGCTGATTCTTTGAAACTTTGCTTATTGCTCCTTTTCAATTGGTCCAAATTCCCCCAATACTTTGACAAATCTAGAATAGCCCAAAGAAAACTAGAAAGAATGCTTGGGATTATTAGAAGAGAGAGAATAAAGAAAATACTTATCAAGAAAACAAATAAGTGTAATAGATATAGCAGAAATAATTAAAAGATCAAAATGGAGATGTGATGGGCATATGAGAAAAATAAGATATAAAAGATGGACCAGAATAACTACAAAATGGTAACCAAGAAAGAGAAATGAAGAGGATAACAATATAAAAGATGGAGAGATTTAGAAAAAAGCTAAAGAATAATAATTATATTCTAGATTTGTAATTATATAATTAAATTTGAAGTAACAGATCATAATAAAATATACTAATTGGAACTAATTTTTAAAGAATTATTCTAACATATAGTAATAAATGACCAATGAATGTTAAAAAAATACATGGATTTTCTTATATAACAAAATGCTTTGAATTATTTATTTTTTTAATAATTATATGAAATCTAATGGATGAATATTCTATAATAATTTTGTTTTCAATATGTTATGTAATTTCCATAACAACAAATATTTTTCATGTAGTAATCTTAAAATATTCTTATTATTGAATTTTAAAGGTAAGACACAATTCATTTGCTTTAATTATTATTTGACAATAGTTTCTTTTAATAATTTTTAAAAATAAGATCAATGCTAATAATATGAAATTAACTTTCCAGTTTGATCTGACATTTATTGCAATTTATTTACATTGAATGATCTCTATATTCAATACGTTACATATGTGATTATATATTATTATATACAATAACATATAATGCAATATTAACTTCTTGTATTAAAATGAAAATACTGTATAATAACCATGTGCTTGCTTTAAAAGTGATCAAATACCATATAGCATTGGAGAAATATATGAAATGATTTATATTTTGTTTTTATGTTACCTTATCCATCCCTGTAGTTTCTCTTTAATACGATGACTTTTATGGAAACGATATTCTTTGTCATCTGCATGTAAAGGCAACATCTATCCACCCAAAATGATCCGTATTGAATTTTAAATAAATGAATCAGTCTAAACCAAACTCAACCAAGTACACCTGGCAGATTTTAATTCATAGAATGAACACTAAATGGCGCAACCAACGAACTTTAATTATTTTTAGAAAAAGAAGGAAAACAAAGACTAATATACTATTTTATAAAAAGTTATTTTATGAATTTAAAATATTTTTTTAATAAGAAATAAAACATTTTACACGATTTATATAATTTATAATTACTGTAATATCGAAAAAAGGATTTCGGGGAATGCTAAAAAATGGTTGTATCATATTTAAAATTGACAAAACTCAATTTTCAACATTAATGAATGATTTTAATAAAAAAAAAAAAAAATTAGAGTCTGTATCATAGAGATAGGAACTAATAGTCTGTATCCAGCAATTTTTCCTATCTCAATGATTTATATTATCCCTGTTTCTTATTTTTATCGATGATTATTATTCAACATGGCATCTCAAAATTGACATGAGAAAATAAAACTTGCTATTATTTAATTTAGTCTTATCATCGAAGTGGTCATGGAGAAAGTGATCTTTCAGAAATTGTTATGGTTTGGACAGATCCTGCTTAACCCCATTGGTTCGCTCATCTGTTATAATACCTGCTGGACAAATTTTAGAAGGAACAAATGTTACAATTCTTTGTATAGGTGTGGGTATACCTGTACCTACAACTTCTGTTTTGTTAATGGAAAATTAATGAAGAAAGAAAAGCAAAGGCATGTTGCTTATACTTTGATACGCATAAGACGAAATATTACAAATGTTGGTTGTTATGCAGACAATGGTTATGGGTTTGGTGCTCAAAGTTCACAAGACATTAGGGTTGGATGTAAGTACATTTCTATAAATACATATTTATAAAATACTTGTATTAATAGAATAATAATTGTTTATTCAAAAAGTTAAATCTAGTGTGGAGTGGAGACTATTACAAAAATGGTGTCTACTACAGAAGGAGGACGTATTAGACTTCAGTGTATTGTGCATGGTCATCCAGAACCAAGAGTTGTTTGGTTTAGAGATAATGATAAACAAAATGTAATCAGAAGAGGATCTAATATTGACATCAGTTTCAATCGTCAGATGGAGGTTAATATTTGATTTTATAATAAAAGTGTTAAAAAAAATACTATTTATTAATTCTTTTATTAAAACACACTAAATAGCAGTGGAGAGTAATTCATATCTAACTTTTTTCAGTTAAGAACAAACGTTTTCGGCCTCCATGGCGGCCACTAGAACTCAGTATGATGATACTACAGAATTTAACTATTATATTTATAGATACATTTACAATATTGTATATAATTTATCTAAAAAAATAAAAAATATATATATAATTATAAAAAATGAAATATTATTTCAGAAACGAAATTACTTAGAATGTAATTATACTCAATTTATCAGCGATATCTTGTCTTTATAATTTAAATTTTCCAATTATTTCTTCATAAAAAACGCATCATAAATTTTTCTTTGTATACTGAAATCATAAATATAATTTTTGATGAATTTAATCTATATTCTTTATTTTGGAAATCTATGGGAATTTATCTGCATCATTTTCATTTAAACGAATAATACAATAGAATCACGTGATTATAAAATTGGCACTATTATTTGGTAAAACATCTCTTTCAACTTTTTAAAGTGGATGCTCAAAATTTGTTTAATCAGAATTACCCGAATTAGGGCCGTTTCTAACAATTGTCAAATTCTGTATTCCACACAATGGTGTCAAAATAACAAGGGTAGTCAAAAAATACATAAGCACGGCATAATATTTAGGAAAAGATTGTTCTGATGGCTGCGTATAAACGCATGTTTTATATCCGATAAATTCAGGATTAATTCCATACGTACACAATTTTTCAAGAGGATCCGAATCCCATATATTCATTTCCATCTTCCAGTTGATCATATCCGATTAGTTGATTGGCTTAATTACGCCGCCAAATCTCAAAAAACATATCAATACATCTGAGCCAAGAACAAATATCGAATAAATCCGAATCCCATATATTCATTTCCATCTTCCAGTTGATCATATCCGATTAGTTGATTGGTTTAATTACGCCGCCAAATCTCAAAAAACATATCAATACATCCGAGCCAAGAACAAATATCGAATATTAAACTGATTTTTTAAGAGATGCGATCAAATTTTTTACTTTATTTATTTATTTTCTGGTTTATCTGATTATTCATAGTATAATAGATGTGGACAATTCATATTAAGCTTTGAAATAGTTATATTGTTAGTAACTTGCTATTGGAAAGCGATATAAAATGAGAGAAAAGCCAATTAAACGACATAAAATTGAAGACATTCAATGACATTATTGAGAATTCAATAATTCCTTCTTCATAAATGCCAGATAATCCCAATCAGATCGCAAATTACATTTGTATTTTGAACCAGTTAATGAAATTGAGTATCGTATTTTAGTTTTCGTCAAAACAACAAATAATCCAAAATAAATAACGATTATTATTAGTAACATTTGTCAGTTCTTAATATTTTTAATAGTAAATTTTAATTAGGATCAAGAACATTCCTAGGCATTATGCCACTTTTGCGTATATTATTTTTGGCCATGTCTCATAAAAATTAAAAAGAAATAAATACAATATTAATTAATTAGTATATTAAACAAATACTGTTATTGCAATATTCAAATATTTTATTAGAGTATTTAAAAATATCCAACATATACTGATATTTTTGGATGCTTGTGTAGTGCACAAAATGAACCACCGTTAGGAACGGACCTGCCTTTAGTTTATTTTAAAGCACAAATTTATTTTATTAATCTATAATTATTTTCTCAGAAATTTATCAATTAAATTTTAAATTTTTCGAATAGGTAGTTGCATGGAAAAGTCACTTGAACAGGAGATTCCAGGATCAATTTATAGTTCCATGTTCTTAAGTTTTCACCAAAGATTTTCATGGAGATCTGAACCCACTCCGTTTTTCGCAATCTTGAAGACATCACAAATTTGAGCTGCCTATGATGAATTCCGGAGTGTCCTATTAATATCACGTCAGCTGGACGACTTCATAATAAAGCAATTATTTCAACCCAGAGGATTCAGATTCATACATCCATATTTTCAGGGAGTTACAGTTGTTTTTATATACAGTATACACTCAGCCCTCGATTTACACGGTAGATACGTTTCTGGAAAAATCGTGCAAACCAAAACCGTGTAAAACAAGACCCAGAATTAATACAAAATAGAATGATATGTTCAGTTAAAACTGTAAACCGTGTAAATCGATCTAAAGAAGATAATGAAAAGTCAATGATATGTTCTTTATAACCATGTAAAATGAGATTAGGATTAAAGGAAAATAAGGGGATTGGTTCATTAATTTTTAGACACAATTTAATGCTTATACTTTTTCAATTAATTTTGAAAATGAAAACAAACATTAATTAACACCGAATACGGTACAAGAAAAAAATTAACAATATTCCGTACAAATAAATGAGCTGCAAGCCTAAGTTGAGTTTAGATGAACTGCGAGACTTGGACAGTAAAAGTTAATAGTGAGCGATAAATTGTGAAAGCGAAAGTGAACTAAGAA
>AYEL01075071.1:0-55039 GCA_000484575.1 Olivierus martensii | reverse complement strand
AAACTGTAAACCGTGTAAATCGATCTAAAGAAGATAATGAAAAGTCAAGGATATGTTCTTTATAACCGTGTAAAATGAGATTAGGATTAAAGGAAAAAAAGGGGATTGGTTCATTAATTTTTAGACACAATTTAATGCTTATACTTTTTCAATTAATTTTGAAAATGAAAACAAACATTAATTAACACCGAATACGGTACAAGAAAAAAATTAACAATATTCCGTACAAATAAATGAGCTGCAAGCCTAAGTTGAGTTTAGATGTACTGCGAGACTTGGACACTAAAAGTTAATAGTGAGCGATAAATTGTGAAAGCGAAAGTGTAAGAAGAACTATCAGTTATTCTGAATTAAAGACATAGATTAGTGTTGTATGAGATAATTATCGGACTTTTTTATTGAATTTAGTTATAGTGAAACAAGATTATTTTGTGTTGTGTGTAAATAAATTGGACTATACGAAATATAGCTGTATTCACTTTTTATTAATCTTTATGAAATAGCAAACCCACTAAAAGAGTATCATATTGTCACGTTTTATTTATAAATGGCATAATGCAAAACAATCAAAACCCAAAAAAATTTTTTTTGTTTTCATTTAAAAACCGTGTAAATTGAGTGCCGTGCAAATCGAGGGCTAGGTGTACTGTATATTTTATATCTCTTTCCAATCAGGGAGATTACTAAGAGGCGGGGTGGTGCCAGATCCAATCACGGACTGCACCCACAGCTGTGGTGGTGGTGCAGTCCATGACTGGTGAAGGACGGAGATCGACGGCCGGGCCCAGCACCCCAAAAAAATTTTCAGGAGATACCACACCTGGGTCCTCCTGCGTAGTATGCCAATAGCATTACCACTTGGCCATCTGGCTGCATGGGAGTTACAGGTTGAACAGTTTTCTCATTATACTGTATATCTGACCATTGACCATCCACAGGATCATTGTGATTTGGTTAGAGAAATACTTCGGTTTTCTATCCCGTAGAACTCAGAATCAAGGTTCCATGTTTCAGAGAATCTATGAGGGGCAAGATCACTTTTAGCCTGTATAGTTCAACCAACCTCGAGTTCAACAGATGTGGAATGGTCTGTGGACTTTAAAATAGCATTGCTTAGCAATATTTAATTGGAAAGCAGCATAAAAGACAATCCCAAATTACATTGGATTAGCTTATTTTAAATCTTTAATTTGGATGCAAAATATAGTAATTTGATATATTTATCTGATTAATCATTAAAAGATGAAGTAACTAATTTACATTAATAGTGTATTGTAAAACAAATAATTTCTAAAGAATTTAATATTTATTGTTTGATTAATTACTAAATTTAATTGAGTGTAACTGTTCTTTCATTGTTAGGAATAATGAAAGATAATTTATATTTTGAATTTAACCATCCATAGCCATTTCATGTTCCATCAGACTGGAAATAACCAATTTCCCAATTGCTTTAATAAATGATAGTTTTAGTTCAATTTTCATTATTATGTCAAAATGCTGCAATAATTTTTAATTTTATAAAATCTTATTTTGCATGCTATTATCAGATTTCTTACCAATAAAAATTATTTTACACAATTATAAAACCAGAAACAAACATTACAGAAAATGTTGTATTTACATTTAAATTTTGCTCATTAAAATGTATGTTACAACCAAGATTTGTTATTTCATACAGTTACATTATGTAGTTATTTCATAAATTACATACTGCTATTTCGAACACTTTTTGATCCCATTCATCACTGTCATTTTTTTTTTATCATTCCAAGATTGATTCCCTGACGATTAAGTCATAAATTTGAAGAACTCCCCTTCTATTTAAAAATTTTTCTCCAAATTTTGTTTAAAAAAAAAAAACAGAAATATAATTATTTAAATATAACTAGCCAATTAGCAGGACTTAATTTACTTACAGATAAATTGCTAACTGGCTAGTTATAATTAAATAATTATATAAATTAAAGTAAGCAGTGAATGAAAATTTAGAAAAACAGAAATACTTATATATTATTTATTTAATAATAAAAATGTTAGTGGATAAAAATATCAAAATAATTAATTTTTATGATACTATACTTTTATTTAAAAGAAATTAATATAAATAAATAGAATATATCCGAGAAAATACATTAATTTTTAATTATAAATAATATACTAAAATGAAATAAAATTCCATGTGGCAAAATACTCCATTGTTCATGTGGCATATTACCTTAATATCAATCGAACTGCCAAAATTCAAATTAATAATCAACATGAAACATAATGACAACATTCAAGATGGCATTACTATGGTGCTATAATATCTATTCCATTATGAAATGTTTTTCTTGATTAATTGAGGAAAAGTTTATCTTAATTTTTAAAATCTTTCAGTGAAAATTTAACACTTTTTCTCAAATTTTTAAAAATTTGAGAAAAAG
This sequence comes from Olivierus martensii, assembly GCA_000484575.1. Classification (NCBI taxonomy): domain Eukaryota; kingdom Metazoa; phylum Arthropoda; class Arachnida; order Scorpiones; family Buthidae; genus Olivierus; species Olivierus martensii. Next base: position 52,610 of record AYEL01075071.1, on the reverse strand, counting down.
TGTTCATTTAACGAAAATATTTTAAAATATTTTCGTTAAATGACGAAACATATTCGCTAATTTTAAAATAGAGTTTACTATTTAATGTAATCATTTCTTTTGAAATTTTTATTCGTTAAATTACGAAACTTTTTCATCAATTTGCAAAAAGTTTTCGCTAAATAATTGGAAGGGCTATAAATAAACAAATTAAAATACTGTGATGGAAGACACACTATAATCGAAAATTCAATTAATAAGAGAAAACAATTTAATCATATACAGCGGTACCTTGGTTAACGACGGTAATCCATTCCAGGATTACCGTCGCTAACCCAAACAGTGGTACCTTGGTTAATGACGGTAATCCGTTCCAGGATTACCATTGTTATCCAAGGCGCGATTCCCCATAGGATTTAATTGAAAATTGATTAATTCGTTCCCGTTCCTTCCCGACAACTAAGTTTTGTTCTGCAGTTAAAACTGTTATGTAAGAACTGATGATGGTTAAATAAACCGAAAACGTTTCTTTAAATTTTGAACTATAGAATTCCCGTTCTTCGTTCCGCAGTTGTACCGTTTAATTTATGTTGTAAAACGTTTTGTTCTGCAGTTAAAACTGTTATGTAAGAACTGATGATGGTTAAATAAACCGGAAAACATTTCTCTAAATGTTGAAAAAGGTTGTAGAGTCATAATGGTCTGCTTTATAGTGCTGAAGTGAGTAATAAACTATACAATGTAGAATCATGTACATCAAATATACTATTATACTAGTATATAGTATTGAAGTGTATAAACGTAATTCAGTAATCAATCCCGTTTGATACACAACTTCATTTATTATAAACTAAGGATATTATACAATTTTCCGGCATGTGTAGCCACGTGGGTGCACGTAATCACAGAGTCCAGGTAAAGCGTCCTGTTTGTTCAACGGTCAAGCCACCAAGAAGTGTTCGTGAGTCCGTCACTCGGGTTTATATTTCATTTTCTGTCGCCCCCTCGCGGCGGTCGCCACAGTATTATTTATGTATACTAGTATTATACTAGTATATATAAATATACTATTATTCGAATATACTATTATTATAGAATCATTCTACATCAAACATACTATATCATATATTCAATGTAGAATCATGATTCTACATTGTATATTCCAAAAATGTATTCTAATTGTTTTTCAAAAAGATGATAATGACTTTTTAAAGTTGAAAGTACTTCTTTAATAAAATTGTTTTTTTCCACTTTGAATCAGAGCTTATTTCTAGATATACAGTCATTATATAAGTGAAAGATTATATATATACATTAATAAATATTAAAACTATTATTCAATTCTATAATTTTAACTGCATTCTAATACTATGTTTGCTTTTTATCATGAAGGGTTTGATTTATTAAACTATTGTATATAGTTTGTTTGTTATTAGTTTTTCTTCCAAAAGAATATTAAATAATAATTGTTAATATTGATATTGATGAAAAATGACTCAATTGAGAATGAAAAAACAATCTTGGTAAAAAACATATTTTTTCAGTTAGGAAAAAAGAAAGCAGATAAAAATTCATTTATTGACAAAAACACTTTTGATATGATGCTTGCCTTCTTTAATCACTCTTCAAAGTTTAAAGGAAATTTGTGTATTAATTTTTTTCTTTTCTTTCAATAGTTAAAGTAATGATAAGGATATTTAAGAAACCTCGTTCGACAAATTTTTTAGAACCACTTAATAATTTGGTTTCTTGGCCAGTCACAGTTTGTTTCAAAGATGCTCTTAAAGTTAGTTCATTTGTGTTAAATAAACATATGTAGATTTAAATTTGGGAATGTTTATATCTAATTTCATTCCAACATCAATCTTAATATAAAAGCACTTAAATCTGAGAACAGTTATCCAAAAATGTTCTCAAATTTAAATAAATTTATGTATACCTATTACAATGTGCTTCATCTTTATTAAATAAAATTAATTAGTCAAATATGAATAATAATTTAGACTATCCTATTGCCAATTTCATCTTTTTTCCCAGCATTAACATTGATCTCTTAAATATGATAGAGTTCTTGCCATTTAAGAATTGTATTAGAAGTCAATTTGTTATTTCCAGAACAGCTACACAATATACAAAGTAAATGAACTTAGTAATCTGAACAATAATATTAACATGAGTAATTTGATCCCATTGTTAATAACTGGAATTTTCTTTAAAAATTTTTTCGTTCTTCATTTTAAAAATTGAAAATTTTGAAATTTTTCAAGCAATTCTATGCCTGATCAACTGATCCTGTTGTTTATCTCCATCATTCCTACCTCAAATTCAAACATCTCATGAAAGGATTTATGGCGTGACAACATTTATATATAAGCTATAGAGAATGGTATTTATATAAAAAAAAGCATTATTAAAAATGTCATCAAATTAAATCATATTATTGGCAATATGCATGAAAAACCCTAATTCTTTTTATCATTACTGATTCATAATTTAAACTAAAACATTATCTAATTTTATTAATTAAATGAGTGCACTTAGAACTTTTATAATGTATAAAAATAATTAAATTTAATATCTAGTCAATTTTATAGAGACATTTTAAGCAATGATTAACTTTTTAATTAAGTAAATCGCATTTTATACCTTTTCCCTCGGAGTAGGTTGAATCTTGCTCAAAGAACGTGCCAAGTGTTGGACTGCATTGAAAAAAAATCCTTTCGAATCACAAGCAGCCATTTTTCCAGTAATTCTTTTCAATTAATCCTTTTAAAAAATAATAACTTCCAATGTTGTAACATCTCCGACAGTGACATCTTGTTTACAATCATGTTAGCGCCATCTGAAAAGAAATTGTCTATTTTGCAATCGTCTTTTCCTAATTTAGAAAAATATAATCTATATTTAAATTAAAATAAAATCTTAAAGTACGAACACGTTATATTAATAAAAAATAATATTTTAAAAGTATCTAAATTCAATTTTATGTAGAATTTATACTGTTTTAGTAAACGCGCATCACAGCTCACGGACGACGGCCAATTCGTGTATCAATATTTGCATCACTTTATTTCCAAATATATAAAATTAATTTATAATTAAATTACGTCTTTAACTTAAATCATTAAAATAAAATTCCGGAAACCGATAATGTAACTTTTGTCTTAAATTTATTTGTAGAGAAATGTTGTTATCATATAGAATTTTAGATGGCGTTCTATTCCTATTAACTTTGTGGTTATCACGTTATGGCCTGTTTAATTAGGAACTTAAGTAATGAACTAAAGTATTTAAATAAAATAATCTTTGAATGGCACTGCAAATCATATACGAGGTAGGGAATGCTTGTTAGCTGGTTTGACAAAGTAATTTACTTGTGAAGTATTTTCGTATTTACTTAAATTTTTGTTGTTAGATTGGCAGAAGTGGGGAAATTGGAAACCCCAAAAGTAGAAGGCAAATATGATACAGGACAAGTAAGTTTTATTAATTTCATTAATTATTTGGGTATACTATTAATAGTTATATTAAAAATGGCACAATGATTAGATAGTTATCGCTTTTTACCATCATTCATATTCATACTATAATAACTTTCAAAGTTCTAAAACATTGATTCCTTCTGTTATGTTACTGAAGATCAAATGAAAATAAATTACTCATGATAGTATGTAATTATCATCAGTTAGAAATTCCATCAATGGCAATCTCTGCAGATTATAAGTTAATAAAAATCACTGCAACCAAAATGAACTACTATTTCAGATTTAAGAATTGGAACAGTAGAAGATATGTATAGTATAGTTAGCTGCAGAATGCCAATCAGTAATCATAATAACTATTCAAGGATAATTTCTCCATATAATGGATACCTAAAATCTACAGTTTTATATATTAAACTTATAAGAAATAAATTTCAAAAGCTTGTAATATGTAGAGCATAAAATATATAATATCCATTACAGAACATAAAAAAGCATAATATTTTATGAAAAATGTTTTCTGAACTCAAGTTTAGTGAAAAAGATTTACAGAAATATCAGCCAAGTTAAACAAGTTTTGTGTGCAAATATGATGAAAGGAACTGAAAATATAAGTACAGGTAATCCTCAGTTTACAATGGGATTTGATTCAAACCCCACTGTTGTAAGTTGGAATGTGCAAAATTTATGGATTTAGGGCATTCCGACTTTGGAAATGTAGCTTCCTCCTTTTCTGTCCCTTCTGAATGGAATTTCAGATTGCCATTTTTTTCTGAATCAATTTGGTGATCTTTCTATAATATCTCTAAATATCAGTTTTCTGAGTACAGACAGCCAAACAATGTGTGTGTGTGTGTGTGTGTGTGATATTTAGAGATATTATAGAAAGATCACTGAATTGATATACTGTATATACTCGTGTATGAGCCGAGGTTTTTTCTCTCAAAAAAATTTCTGAAATGGGTGATTGGCTTATACATGGATCAAAAAAATCAACTTTTTTTTGGCTGGAGAAATTGAAGTAATAAGCAAAACCATAACTTATTGAATGTCTCCTGAAGACCAGGAAGTAATTTTGCAATAATTCATTTAATATGATACAGATAAAATTCTATTTTACCCCAATGTGATCGAGCGTGTCGCATCGTCGATTCCAACAAGCGTCTATGTACCATAATCAGATAGGCGACGCCGCGGAGAAATTGAAGTAATAAGCAAAACCATAACTTATTGAATGTCTCCTGAAGACCAGGAAGTAATTTTGCAATAATTCATTTAATATGATACAGATAAAATTCTATTTTACCCCAATGTGATCGAGTGTGTTGCATCGTCGATTCCAACCTGCGTCTATGTACCATAATCAGATAGGAGACGCCGTGCGGCCTGATACAATGCGACGCGTAAACTCTGAAAAAGATATATTTAATTTTCATTATTATTAATTAAGAATGTTTTAATTCATTCGCTAGTAATCAATAAACATTTATTATATTTAACTCATCGCTGATTTAATTAAAAAAGATTAAAATATAAACTATAATAGATAAATACTTATTATATTTAAATCATCGATGATTTAATTAAAATAGATTAAAAAGTAACTAATGTTTAAAATAACGAAAAGATAATTATTATTTAAAATCTGTACTGAAAAATAACTTTAGTCTATCAAAAAAGTTCATCGTAAGCAAAATCAAAACTTCAAAATCGCACGCTTAACGTCTAGAAATCACTTTGCACACAAGCAAAATCAAAACTTTGAAATCGCACGATTAACATCTAGAAATCACATTGCACATGTCATCCTAACGGTATATGACATCATCATTTGGGTGATCCACTCATTTTTAAATACGAAGTCAACTCAACTATAGGGAAAACGAAACTACGAACGGTCTCTTGGGAGCTGTGTGTTGTAGACGTATTCTAATGGAATTTTTTTTAGAAAAGTTATTCAGTAACAGCAAATATTTTTATATAAATTATAAAAATTTATTACTATTCGTTAACTTGATATTTTCTGAAGCTACGTCATCCTAATAATAATGTCATACACCGACATCAATCTCACTTATGAGTAAAATTTTACCTTACCTGTTGTGATCGAGCACGTCCGCGCCGCTGAATCCAACATGCATTTATATAAGTGCATCGGATAGGCGATGCTGCGCTGTCTGATGCACCACGATGCAGAAATTCTCGACAATAATCCAAGAATCTTATGAAAGCGTGCTGCGTTGGATCGCTTTAGCAGGATTATTGTCAAGAATTTCTGCGTCGCGGCGCATCAGGCAACGCAGCGTCCCCTATCTGTGCACTATACAAATGCAGATTGCAGTCGGCAGCGCGACGCACTCGATCACTTCAGGTAAAGTATAATTTTATCTTTTAAATTGATGATTGCAGTCGGCAGCGCGACGCACTCGATCACTTCAGGTAAAGTATAATTTTATCTTTTTAATTGATATATTGGTCTATATTATAATAATTTATTTTATATGCATATATTTAAAGTTTCTATAAAATATTTATTTTGGAAATTGCATTAATATATCGGTAACTAAAAATCAAAGATCATGTAATTTATCGTTTTTGAATTTTTATCAAATTTTAAGTGCTAAAGTTGGTGTAGGCTTATACATGGGTTACGCATTTTTACTGATTTTCAAACTCTAAAGTCGGGAGTCGACTTATATTCGAGTATATACGGTATATATTTATTTATTTATATATACCTATATATATACATTATATAGATAGATAGATATATATATATAAAGTCCATAAGCATTTTATATACAATGGATTCCACTTAATTGGTACACGTTGGGACTAACCCATTTTGGCCCAATTAAATGACTGCCCCAATTAAAAGAAGTAATAATAAATTCTAAAATAAAATATGTGATTTGATAGGTAAATAAATAATAGGTAAAAAATAATAATAATTAGGTACTTATTTAAATGCTTTAATTAAAATAGGTACCTAATTATTAGTTTTTTACCGATCTCCTCTGACTTCTTCTCCAACACTGGGCCGCTGATATTCACGCCTTGCCCGTTAACTATAGAAAATCATTGATCTAATACTTCTTCCACTTCTGAATCCTTTCCATACGCTTTCTTTTGAATGTTTCTGGAAGTTCTTTCTGTAGTGCCCACTCCTCACGAAGTTGATTTTCTTGTTGTAGAAAGCGCGCTATGGTAGATTTTGATATACCGGTTATAACCGGTATATCAAAATATACCGGTTATTTTGATATACCGGTTATAACCGATATATCAAAATCTATACTGGTTACTGATATATCAGGAGGTACTGGTTACTTATATCAGGAGGTACTGGTACTATCCTGATATATTTTTATTAAATGACTGACTTTTAATTTTATCCAGCAAAGCACTTTTACTTGAAGGAGGTACTGGTTACTTATATCAGGAGGTACTGGTACTATCCTGATATACCGGTTATACCAGTATATCAGGAGTCTACAATAATTTTTATTAAATGACTGCTTTTTTAATTTTATCCAGCCCAGCAATTTTACTTGAAAGTGTAAAATCATTTCTTGGCATCTTGGCAAATATTCAGGAATCTACGATAGCTTGTATTAAATGGCTGGCTTCTAATTTTATTCAGCAATGAATCGATGGCTTGTATTAAAAGGCTGGCTTTTAATTTTATCCAGCAAAGCAGTTTTTGAGTTTGGTTTATTTCAACGAGTCTACGGTGGCTTTTAATTTTATCCAGCAAAGCAATTTTATTCAAGAATAAATGGCTGGCTTTTAATTTTATCCAGCAAAGCAATTTTACCTGAAAGTGCAAAATCATTTTTCTTCTAGCAAAGATTTAATTTTAAATAAAATCGACACTGTAAATGAATATCGCTAGATACAGTAATTAAAATAAATTCGACACTGTAAATGAATATCGCTAGGTACAGTAACGATATACTCTTAAGTACACGCACACTTGCCAGACTCACCACGATAGATAACTGATTCTCATGACGCTAGTGTTGCCGAATACAGTATTGTTATGTATTATTTACTAATGATGATATTTACTTATAATTTTACTAAAGAATGGATAATAAACACGCTGTCGCCGCATTAATATAAAATTAGTGCGGCGACAGTGTGTCGACGATGTTATGCAATAAGACGATAAGAAACGACCCGCTCCATTGTGTTAGTCTGTATTGTCTTGTAGAAAGGTTTAACCTGAAATATTACCAGTACAATTAAATATTGCTATAATTTTTATATAAGGAATTTTTTAAGAAAGCACACAACAAGTATAGTAGTGTTGCTATAAGTTAGAAAAATCCATAATATATCAAAAATTGAAAATTCCTTTTCTGCTACTGTCTCAATTAAGCATATATCAAAAATTGAAAATTCCTTTTCTGTTACTGGTCCCAATTAAGCATTTAAATTATGTATTAGTTTATTAATTTGGTTTCTCCCAATTAAGCGTTTAAATTATGTATTAGTTTATTAGTTTGGTTTCCGACGTTTAAATTATGTATTAGTTTATTAGTTTGGTTTCCGTTCTTTGAGAGTTGTCTCAATTACGTGGCTGTCCCAATTAACCTGCGTCCCAATTAAGCGGAATCCACTGTATATAGTTAAACGTGTTTTTTGTTATATTATTATAAAGAATTTTACAGAGAATTAAAAATAATAATTCATTATCAAAAATGATAGCTAAAAACGAAAACAGTTAAAATGTTATATCTCAAAAGATTAAAGATAAAAAAATCAAAAGTTAAAAAAAAAATGTTTAGTTTATCGTATGAAGAAGAGATAGCTAAAAACGAAAACAGTTAAAATGTTATATCTCAAAAGATTAAAGATAAAAAAATTAAAAGTTTAAAAAAAAATGTTTAGTTTATCATATGAAGAATAATGAACTATAAAATGCATATCTGCCATTTTGAAATATGATAAAGTGTATAGTAGAGAGAATATTTTTAATATTGAAAAAATTAAGTGGAATGTATTAAATGATAATCTTTAATACATTAATAGAGGTAAATTTATATTTATATATATTTTATTTATTATTAATATTTTGTTACAAATTTTAAAAGTATGTATCTTAATATAATATAAATATATTTATGAAACTTTATTGTAAAATAACCTATAAGCTATAATGATTCAATATATGTAAAAATTTTAAATTTTGAATTGTAAGAACAAATACTGTATTCTATTTATGTTCTTTATAAGTTAATGTAATGCTGAAGATGGTCTAGTAGATAGACCGGAAGTACTTCATTTTTATAAAATAAAATAGTTTTGAAGTCACTATTGCCAATAGTGCTCTATATTAGTTATTATCTTATCAGCTCTTTCAGAACTCTTCTGATAAGCCTCTATTCCAAATTTAAATAGAAGAAAGGCTTATTCCAGTGCTTCCTTCACTAATGAATTGAATTTTAGAGCTGCCTTCAGAACACAACAATCTTGTAATTATAGTGTGAGTAGTTTATGAAAAGAAATTAATATTAGCTATTTGATTCAAGAAAATTTTACATTTCACTTTGAACTCCCATATTCTTACAATCACAAACAATTAAAATAAGAATATAATCTTTATTTCTAAATAATGTCTTTATCAGCTTTATAATTATGCATACCAAATTTTATTAAATTCTGTTAAATATATTTTTTTCCAAAAAAGCTTCTAGACTTTAATTTTGAACCAGTGTAGTTTATTCAGGTAAAATATTGGCTTTATAAAAATATTTTATTCAAATAAGTAATTCAAAGTTGCTAGTTTATAAATTTATATTCATTTGTAACGGCTTGTCTTAGATCTGATGATTGTGGTTTGAAAATAGTTAAATAAATTAGTTTAATCTCTGCAGACTTGAGCTATTTTTTTTAATTAAATAGTATAATTTAATAAATGTAAAGCTATTTTACATTTATGCTGAAGTAGAAAGATGCAAAGATATACCTTAATCCACCTGCCTTAATTATTTTATAAATTAAAAAAAATGAGAGAACTTTCTAATTTTTAAATTAAAATTTTCAATCATTAATAATTTTGAAAAATAAATCATTCATATCATTATTTATAACACATAATTAATGCATAACAACAAAGATTAAATCTTAAAAATTTTTCAAGGAGAAATAAACAATTCATACTGTGAAATTCATTTTTCCCTCAACAAATGGATTTTACTTTACTGTTATTGTGTACAGAAGTAATATCTTTTTGTGACAATTCACAATATCAATGTTTTAAAATTTGAAAACAAAAAATATGAAAAAAATTTATAAAAAATTTCAAAAATTTGCAACTATAATACTATAATAATACCAAATGTGGTGTGCAAGATTTGTAAGAGTTTATCTAACAATTTTCATTGAATACCTCTCCACCAATGTAAGATCTGCTCAAATAGTCAAATGACACATGCCTATCTATTACTGAAAGTAAGATCCTAGCACCAGGAACAATTTAAATCCTGTTATTCCAGAATGGTAATTAATATTTAGACAGTGCCCCTTAGGATGATAGTCAAAAAACTATGAGCATGATGTAGTAAAAGGTGATTAGGGATCTAGAGTGTAAAGGGAAAATTATTGGATTAGAAAGCAAAAACAGTCAGGTGTAAAATTTTAGACAGTAGTTTTATTTTTTTTCAAAAAGAAAAGATCCTCAGTGAAGGACTTCATTAGAAGAAATAAAAGCTTTGCATTATGCCACTGTCGAAAAAGTTCAATACAGAGGCCTTACAATGTACAGAATGGCTAAAATTTATTTGGGTAAACCAATGATAAGCATTATGAAAAGACATCATTTGATATATTATTTAAAAATTCAATTGAATGTATATATGAAGAAAATAAAAAAAGAGTTATTCTGATATTATAAAATCAGTTTGTTCTAATACTGAATAACTCATTCAATAATTATTACATTAATTTATGTATGTAAAATTTATTGAATATAACTGAAAGAATTATTGTAAAAAAGAAAATTCTGATTTATGTAAAATTTTTTGTATAAGAGGCTGACCACTAGGAGAAGTTGGAGAATCTTGGCAGCTATTGAAAGTATAGATATAGTCTATGAGAACTATAGTATTCATCAAAGTGGATTGTCTGATGTTCAATCTTAAAATGCTTGTTCTTTTTTTGTGAATTCTGATTGTTTTTTAACACTAGGTATTGTGTTTATTTGTATTAATACTAGGGTTGCAGAGTCGGAGTCAGCAAGTTGGAGGTTTTTGGGTGGAGTTGGAGTCATATTTTTTTTTTTAAAAGGTGGAGTCAGAGTTGGATCATTTGCCATCTGACTCTGCAATCCTGATTAATACTGGCATTTATATCTGCTCATAAATTATTAAAATAAATACATGTTGTTAATTATCCTTCTTTTTGGCATTGGCTTTTTTTATATTATTACATTTGCAATGGATAAGTAACATTTGTTCTGGATAAGTAACATTTACATAGGGATGAACAGACTAATCCCATAGTGATAGAGATTGGGCCAACAGACATGACAACAATGGCAATTACAAAAATATTCAGTCTGGATTAGAATATACCAATATAAATATATAAAATTTATTATTATTTATTTAATTAAATTTAATTTGGTTATTTATACTGTATTATATTTAATTGATTTATATTCATAATATTACTGTTTTTAAATTCATAGCACTCATTTCAAGTTTTAATATGATGATGATTATTTATGTCAATTTTAAGAGGAGCCTGGAACATAATTCAGTCAATTTCTCATTGACTTACATTATATTACTAAGTTTATTTTACATTAATTTTTTTTTTTATAATTCCTTCAAAAACAGAATCCCATCATAAACTGATGGCTGGAAATCAAGATCAATCATTGATTTTAGTATTTTGATATTGAATAACTCATTCAGTTTTTTATAGGTAGTAAATTAATTATATATTAATTTATTACATACAATTCTGTATATTCATACAGAAGTTACTACACATGTTAAATGTGTAAAAAGTTATGTTAAAAATTTTAAAAAATGCTCTTTTCATTCAAAAAGAACAATTTTTTTAAACTTTTCTATCATTGTCAAATTGAGTTTAAATCTAACAATTTTTTAATTTAGAGAAATTAGTTTTAAAATTATTGGCTCTTTGAGTAATTTTAATTTGTTATGAAGATACAAATTTATTTTGTATATATTTAATCAAATAAAATATATAAATTAAATTAAAAAGTTAAATTATCAAACCTCCATTTCTGCAGCTCTTAACTGACCAAAGAAAACCTTTCTCATTAATTTTCCCATCAGCAATACTAGCACAAAGGCTTGAAGATATATCACCTTAAAAAAATTATTAAAATTTTTAAATTAATGAAAAATTTAAACTTTATATTTTTATAAAAATTTCGTAATTGAAATTTTCTACTAAAATATTTAAAAATTAAAAAGATGATTGCATTGAATTTTTTTATACTGTATCTGTATCTTAGAGGCATATGATACTATATCTAAGAACTTTGAAGCCATCCTGTTACACTCACAAAATGTTTAGAGCTTTGTTTTTTGTCTGCATTTTTGATACTATATCTAATTTTAAAATATTGGACGTAGTGTCATATGCCTTTGAGATACAGATATATGAAAGAATAAGCATCTACATTTTATCCATTTTGAAATTACTGATTGATGATAAAACAGTTTTGTTATGCTCAAATTTATTTTAAATACTATTTTTAATAAATTTACTATTTTATTAATGATTTATCCTACAATTTATAACTATTTAGATAGTCCAAATTCTTTTCATGATTCAAAAGAATTTTACAAACTAAATCCTACTTTACACTGATAGATCTATTAAACATTCAATCATTTAAAAAAAGATTGAAAATATACTTGGAAAAGTCTGAGAAATTTAATACTTTATAGATATTTATATAATCTTTGAAAGCAACATAAAAATTTGTTTTTATAGTATTTTAATAAAAAATATAACAGTCTATAAAATGTAACTATTTTCTAATAATTCTAAGTCTATCCAACTAATTTATTTTTGAAAAATTTCAATGATTTTGATCACATACACAGATTCTACTCAAGTTACAAACTTAATTTGTATGTAAGTTTTGTTCATAATTTGGATACTTTTATTTTAGGGATTATTTGGCTCCTAAAATATTGAAATAAGTTTATATACTGTATTTTGTAATATATTTCACAATTGGACTAATTAGAAATTTCTTATTTCACAGATATGAATAAAAATTTCAAATAATAAAGGGAGAATCTTTTTGTGTAATATCTGTCATCTTGGAATACTGGTATAATATATTAAATAACTGTATAATTTTACATTATATTTTTTGTTAGAACATTCTGCTATCATAATATTTAAATTTCTTGAAGTTTTTTTTCAAATTTTCTGAGGAGTTGAAAATGAAATGACATGCTAAGCGAAACAAAACCAGAGCTGCTTATGACGTGTTTTTCGTGTAATAAGTGTTCCAGCAAAATATGTTCGAAACTACAGTAATTCGAAACTTGTTCGATTCAAGACATGCGCACTAAACAAATGTTCAGAACTTGTTCAGAATACGTTGCTGGAACAAAGCTATTGTCTGTCCACGAAAGCCGCGCCTAGCTAAGGTGGATGAGTCCGAAGCGAAAGGGAGAGTCGCAGTCGGTATAATGACCGGTGGGAATTATTGAATTAATATTATAAGTTCTGTTAAATATACTATTTCCAACGTCGAAACTAATCATTTAGCATTCGACATTACAATAAACTTCCATTCAACTTCAGTTATCTCGCGTTTGAAAACATCCATGTACGAAGCTGTTATCACTATTTTTGTCACTGGACTCGTTCAGTTAGCGCACGCGTACTCGCGTCGATGGTCGCGGCTAAGCTGGTCGGACAGTAGCAAGTTTACTTGGTGAAAAACATGGCGTCCTCCAGCCTATCACACGTGTGTAAATTGTGATATACAAGGAGACGGAAAATGGATAATGTCGCGTGTGATACAATGTACGATAAATAATGGTAAGTTATCTTAAAGGAAATTTTTCGATAAAATGTATTTATTAAATGATATTTTACTATTAATCATTTCAGAATTCGAGTGTCCTATACTCTAACTGAAAATTTGTTAAATAAAATTAGGGCTATTTGTTTTGACTTTGTTATGTAAACGTCATCAAAAATCTGCGTACGGCATAACATGTCGGTCTACAATAAAAGTCTTTAAAATTGCAATGAAAGCAATGATTTTTTGCACAATTTATTGATCTATATATTATTTTAAGTTTATATGCCTATTTTAAGTATAATTTTGTGATTAGTAGAAGTGACGCAGATAAATCACACAATTTATTCGCTTAGTTTATTGACTCGAAGACATCGCAGAGCCAAAAGAGGGCCAAAATAATTAATGTATCGTTATGAAATTTTTAAGATAGGAATTGGCAGAATTTTTTTAATTCCCGAAATTTATAAGAATTTTCTCGAGAATCCCGAAATAATAATAATGAAAAATTCTCGAGAACGAAATTTCTTGTAAATCTCGAGATTTCTCGAGACGGGAATCTCGGGCACAATCACTATTTGCTACCAAATGTCGTCTGTGTTGTTCTGCCGGAAAAGTCTCATTACCTATTCTCGCTCACTCCACCTACCGCGGGTGGGCCAAAAGCCTGTTTGTATGGTCCGCGGGTCCCATAGAAGAATGTGACCCTATGCTGGAACCGGCTTCAAATTTAACTTTCTGCACATTCGCTCCTTTAGGCCAAGATTTTAGATACGGAGCAAAAAGCCACGCGGACCAGGCTGAGGCAGTTTTTCCAAGCAGTTCAGGAAGACAACGTGTCATCTGCCACATCGAACAACTACCCAACCAAAATAAGACTTTATTTCTTACATAATTAGTGTTTTAAAAAATTAAATAAAGATTACAGTGGATGATCGGTTAACGAACATAATCCGTTCCAAGACAATTTTCTTTATCCGTATTGTTCGTTAACCGATCATCGATTTACCATAGGTTTTTATGAGAATTTGATTAATTCGTTCTAGGACCCCAAAAAAATAAGTAAAAAATTATATAATTTCTTACTATGCTTATTTATATGTAATAACAATAATATATACATACATAGACTCGCATTTTCATCTATTATTTTTATTTTCCGTTAAAGAATCTATCCAATGTCGATTGCCTTTCTCTTTTTTCAGGATTTTTCGGAAGTGAATAATAGCATCGTGGTGGTAGAGATCCCTAAGGATATCGACCTCAACCTGGTATAGGTGCCATTCTAACACCAAAATATTGTAAAATCTCTGCTTATCTTCTTTAATAAATCTTTGATTTCTTTTAAGTTGTCTCCGAATTCATTTTAATCGGGAAAAACTACTGTTCTCCCATTCTTACTCATAAGACCACGAATGCCCGAGGCCTAAGCCTGTAATTCAGTTAAGATAGTTAAGCCGCCATATCCTCGTGAGATATTTTTATATGGCCGCGGCCACTTATAGAGGTCATCACAGTCTGGCCTACACCCATGATGGAGTCGACCGGATGGTTGAAGGATAGGGTTCAGCAGGCTGGGTCCGGACCCACCCCTCCTGAAAAATTGGAGGACTGGGACTTGCAGACTCCAAGATGGTAAACCACAGCTTTACTAGGCGGCCATCCGGCCGACCTGTCATTCGTCAGAACACTTTCGCCAAAGTGTTCGTTATCCGAACTGTTCGGTCGGCCGAATGGCCGCGTGGGAAAGCTTCGGCTTACCACCCTGGAGGATCCGGGTTCAAATCCGGGTCCCACACCACCAATTTTTCAGGAGGGGTCCGGGCCCGGCCTGTTGAAACCCCATCCTTCAACCATCCGGTTGACCCCATCATGGGTGCTGGCCAGCCTGTGATGGGAGCTATAAATGGCCGCCGCCAGATAAAGAATATCCCATGAGAATATGGCGGCGTAATAAAACTAACCTAACCTAACCTAACCGAACTGTTCGTTAATCGATCACCCACTGTATTGTAATTAATACTGTACACTGCATATACTGTAATTATTTGTAAGTACGATAATACATATTAAATAAGGTATCTTTAAATGAAGAACACACAAAGCCAGGATGAAAATGTTGGGAAGAAAGGTTGGCAGGAACCTAACACTCCATATTTCCCATAGGCACAATGGTTCACTATACGCTAATTCAGTATTGGCGAAGAATTTACAGAACGTAACTACCGCGGATAACCAATATCGACCGTATATCTAAGGGTTTTTAGGGAAAAATCTGTATAATCGAATTTTAAACATAGTTTAAAAAGAGATATACAAAAACTGTTTGCGTATTAGCAAATTTGATTCATTTCATTTAATGGTAAAGTAAAAGTTTTAGGTGATTTTAAAACTAGGCACGGAGACTACGTCGATACTTTCCGAATCAGACACATTTAATAAATGCGTAAGAACGATTATTGTTTTCGTACAAAATTGGAAAGGCTATAATGATTTTCCCTATAATATCGAAATGTTTTTTCCAACTAATATTTATACGTCTGTCAATTGTAATGGTGGGTAGACCAGTATTCAAATTCTTAATAGCTAAATGTGTAAGTTACGGGATAAACCCGAATTCAGGAAATAGCCTACTAGAATTTCCTAGTCAAAACGAATGCATCCTAATATTAAATTTTGTAACTTTCCAAGTATATATTATTTTGTTATTAAAATTTTGAAATCCCTATTTTTTTATTTATTCGATAAATATATTATCTACGTTAAAATAAGAAACGAATATTTAAAAATAACTGTTCGAAGTAGATGAGTAGGAGGAGAACGGGATATTTAATTATTAGTCTAGTTATTACAAACGTAAATTTATTAACAAAACCAACTAACACTCTGACGTATTCCTTAATTTATCTAAATTTACGGTTTGGTCGCGCTTATCCATAACACACATAAATTATTTGAATAAACTAATATTAAATCAAAAACAGAGTTCCAGTCGGAAGACCGAATAATAAATTGTTAAATATACTGTATATTGTTACGGCATTATTATATATCGTAAGAGATGGTACGTAAATTAATTCCGAATATCTTAGCGCCAACAGAATATAGATCATTATTGAGTGCAATTTATGGCTAATATTTATATTAATCTCGTTAAAGTAGAAAATGACATTTATTACAGGTATTTTTGGTGCACAATAAGTAAAATTCCGCCTGTTAACACAAACAAATAATACTATATACTATAGGGATAGGCGGGTCAATCCGGGTATCTCAGTGATGCCCGATGCGATTTAGCAGCCAACTCACAAACTATTTCTAAACCACCGTTGGACCAGTAGGAACTGAATTGGAAACGACACGCGCGCTATTTTTTGATAAAATGTTTTGTTCCGAAATATTCCGATTTTGTCATTAACATATAGCACTCTATAATGCCATACCCACCAAGAATCGTTATCAATAAATACGCTTCTGTAATCATTAACTTTTAAGAAATATTTTAACACATTAATCAATATTTTACCGCTTCACTGAATATAGATACGCCATTTTCATTAAAACATGTGGAGATGGGGCCAAATCTGGTATCGAGGTATGGGGAAAACCGGGTAGTACCATACCTCGGTATCCGGTATACCCGGATAAAAGATAAGAAGGCTTTTAAATTAAACTTTTTTAAAATCACATATAAAAGAAGGAAAAAAGAAAGAAGAAAACCAAGTAAAGAAGATTAAGAAAAGTGGAAAAAACATTGAAAATCCAGAATCGTCCTTAAAAGAGGAAGAAAACACCGAAGTCCGCATATTTCGTAACGAACCATACGCATCTTACAAATCAAAGAAAGAATAGATCCAGTTTGCGGGTGTCGAGGCTGAGCCTACGAGGCTGGTTCAAAAACAGAGGAAGAGAATGACACCTTTATACGCGACTTTGATCGCTAAGATAAGAAAAATAGTGTTTTTTTTTTTTAATTTTTGTAAATAAAAATTTTGAGAATGCGGATTGTTACGCGTATTCAAATGGGTACCCGGTTTTACCCTACCTATGGGGCAAAACCGGGTATTTGCAATTTTTTAAAAAGCCCTGTATTTAAGGAATAAACACAGTTTTGACACAAAAACCCAACCCGATAGATTAGCGACTATTGAAAAACATAATTTTGAAAATTTTTCTGTACAAATTAAAAAAGATTTGCGAGTCGAAAGTTAAGGTACCCGGCTTCGCCCCACCTTCCCCTATTAAATACCTTTCGTTAATCGGCGGTGGCCGCCGTCCTATTTTCGACAGGTAAAAAGTCTATCCAAAACAACAGGCGTCCATAAGTAAAAACAACCGTCTTTAAATATATTTGGTCGTCTAAAATTCTTGTTTAAATTTCGAAAATTTGCCTAATACCATATACAGTTTACATTAATTAATAGATGACCTTTTTTATTTTTTAACCGGTCGATAGCCAACAAAAACAAAATAACAAAAATTGAAGAATCGTCGTTATTAAGGAAACTTTTACCAAAGCGATTAAATGTAATTAATAAATACATTTCATTTAATCGATTTTAAATACGTAAATTAGGTGGTAATATTAATTTAAGCAAAAGACAATATATTAGTGGTTATAACGAGTAATTACATATATACTGTATATATTGTTTTTTCTTCCGAAAGAATTCGAGTTGTTTACCTACCAACTCTGTCGCCATCTGGTAGAAATTCTACTAACAAATTAGTCGATTAAAATTTATTGGCATAATTTCCACCCGTCTAATATCGAATAGAAAGAATGACGGGACCGATAAACTTTTTTAGAATTTAAATTTTAAACTTATGGTTAGCGAATTAATACGAAACTATGTATAACGTATCTTAAATTATTTTATAGTTTTTAGTAATGGATTGGTAATGTTTCGGAAAAATACCGTTAAAGACGCTTCCTAAATATTACTGTTAACATTATGGAGAGAATGTTTAACCGAATGCTTATACATGAAATCATTCATCCGCCAACAAACAATTTACTTTCTATCGAACGTAACCTTTTAAATGATTAGAAAAGAAAGAAATCTTCCGCTTCGATTTCTTTATATTCTTTACTTTGATTTAGAATAGCCAATGCTAGAATAAAGTTATTTAAAACGATGAAAAATCTTTGAAAAAAAGGACGAAACAGATTTTTAGGTCTAAAACTGACTCTGTAGAGTTGAAAAAATAATTTTTTGTAAAGATAATTAGAAAATTTCTACCTTAGACCGATAAAAATAGCCAATAATATACCGAACTGTATATAAAGTAAATGGTATTAAATTTATTCTTACCAAATAGCGTAATGCCTGGAGTGGTTCGGTAGGTATAAAGAGAAGAAAATCTTTTCAAATCCCGTGTAAAAGTCTTTTAAACCAAAAAAGGGGGTAGAGTTCTGTAAGTAAACAGTTTAGTATTACCGGATACGGCATTCTCTAAATCCAAGTTCGGCTTAAGAGTTTTAAGTACACGTCAAATACTTGGCTCTCTTTAAATCTGGTAAATGTGAATTTTATTGTTTCTGTCGAATAAAAACAATCCCGTAAATTGATGGAAGAATATTTTATTCTTCCTTTTAACCAGCTAATAATAAAATAAAATTGCGTTAAATATATGTAAATCCTTTGGTGTCCAGCGATTAATTTATGGAATACGTGGAAAGAGGACTTTTATAAAAATTAAAATATTAAATCCAAATTTAGACTTAAACGCGTTGTTCTTTCAACGGAGTTTATTTTCTGGAGAAAGGCCGCGTTAAAATGGAGTGGACTACATCGACGACTAAAAAGGCGTTGAACATAGATAAACTGGAATAATTTTATCTGTAAATAATAAAGATATTCGCTTTCGCACGAGTGACTTAATCCTATTACAGCCGGAAATTGAATTAAAGAAAAATGGGTATTAGCCACTGATAATACAATTAAATTTTCTCTAAATTAAGTATTTGGATTATTATTCGTTACAACGGAGTTTATTTTCTGGAGAAAGGCCGCGTTAAAATGGAGTGGACTACATCGACGACTAAAAAGGCGTTGAACATAGATAAACTGGAATAATTTTATCTGTAAATAATAAAGATATTCGCTTTCGCACGAGTGACTTAATCCTATTACAGCCGGAAATTGAATTAAAGAAAAATGGGTATTAGCCAATTAAATTTTCTCTAAATTAAGTATTTGGATTATTATTCGTTAACAAATCCTTCGTTTTTTAATTCTAAATCTATCTTTTCCTTAGGATTTAATAATGCGCCGGTAAAAGTGTACTCTAATTTTGAATACGCGAATGGCCGCCGACCAAAAATTATTTCGACTTTATTTTTGGGCTATAAAAATTCCATTTATTTCTTGCGAAATGTAGAAAGGGTTCGATACCTACGGTTAGCGGCGCCATTCTTCTTTATTAAAGCGTAGACCTCCGATAGACAACTAACGCTGGCTGTAAACGATAGTTAGAGAAAAGCCGGGCCAGACCAAAAATTTCTTAACTTATTTCTGTCTTAATAATAAAATACGTTTTAAGTTTGTAATTTCTTCACTTATAACTTTTTATTATTGTATAAAAGTTATATTTTATGGCGCGCTCGGGCTAAAATATCGCTTATAATCAAAACCCAGACGGCAAAATTTGTATGTTTTTTCGTTATAAAACAAAAAGTGACTATAAAACGAAGCGCGATATTTTCGGAAGGCCGAAATCTGGACCCGGTTAAGATATTTAAGCGTAAACTTAGTAGTAAAATAGCCCCGGAACCGGTTTCATTTTACGCGATCGATACTATAAAAAAGAATAAGAGAATTAAGAACTGGCGAATTTTTAATAATAAATAATAAAGGCTAAATTAGCCTACAGGTATTAAAAATCAGCCAATTAAATTAAAAAAATAACATTTTGCCCGGGAGCCCTTAATCTAATGCAAAAGGCGACAAAACATTTTGGCTGGGGGCCGAGGTAGATTTAAAAAGGAAAATGTAGTTATTTTAACTGGAAAAAAGTCTATTTTTCTTCAGTTCTTTTCGATTAATTCTGTTCGGAATGCCTAAAGTGCCGACAATATAATGAGGAGTCTTTTCTTACGGCCGTTCGCTTCTACCGTACAGAATAATGAACGACGGGTATCACAATGACATCACGTTTTCTTGACAACCGGATATCTCTTTATGTAACGAACCAAACGGAAACCAGAAAGTAACTGGGTACCACCGCCGTCCATCGGCTATTAATATATCACCGTTAAATTAGCTGTTGGTCAGCCCGTGGCTGTTAATTTACTAATAGATATTCGAAGTGGGTTATTAGCCGATGTAGATCCCGTTCGATCCCTAGTTTGGTTTCTGTGATTTACGCGCTACTCGTAATGGTTCGTATAAATTCTCCACTCCCTTCCAAAATGTGATTAGGTTCGAACATAAATTTATACCTGTCGGCTGATCCGTCCCAAATAAAATTAATACGTTTTGTCATTTGTCATTTAATTCCGGATAAAAAATGGCGGCTGGTAATTACCGCGTTTTAAAAAAATACCCGTCTCGAATTAACTGGATAAATTTGGTGCCGTAAGAATATTTGCGCCAATAATACCGCGCTTGTTTATTCCGTAATTATTCTCATTATATCGAATGGATATTATATTTTATTTTAGAATTATTTAAAACGAGAACATAACAACTACAAATTATAGTATATGGAGCGAATAAAAATTTTATAACTATTTCTTTTAAATTATATTTTCGACCAAAGAAAGAGTTACTGGGGTGAATAATCGCTCGGTCTTTAAACCAACTTATAAATATTTAAGGTTTTTAGTTTCGATCAATGGAGAGTCGGACGAAATTCTCTGCGAAAAAATGATACGATTTTAATTCTGTCCAGTACTTTAATCGGTTAGATTAAAACGCGTCGTTTATCGCTTAGAATAAATTTTTTAAAATAAAACGTAAAGTCGGAAGGCCAGCAATTAAATTCGAATGGCACGGTAGCAGTTTGGATAGAAGTCTAACGATAAAAAAGTGGAAAATCTCGTCTCTAGAAACGTTGCCGGTGAAAATTTCGCGTTTCCTATAACTATATTAGGTAGCCGGGTTTACGTTATATCTTCATTGGTGGGACTGGGAAAAAATTCCCACCATCCACCGAAACCCCTTTTTCCGCACCAATTTTAAATCCACAATTATACAGTAAAGTCGGAAGGCCAGCAATTAAATTCGAATGGCACGGTAGCAGTTTGGATAGAAGTCTAACGATAAAAAAGTGGAAAATCTCGTCTCTAGAAACGTTGCCGGTGAAAATTTCGCGTTTCCTATAACTATATTAGGTAGCCGGGTTTACGTTATATCTTCATTGGTGGGACTGGGAAAAAATTCCCACCATCCACCGAAACCCCTTTTTCCGCACCAATTTTAAATCCACAATTATATATATATATTAGGATTTACACCGAGACCGCCTGAGAAATTTATTCCAAGTTAGTTTTCTAAATTTTAAATCCATTTTTATTGTATCATATATCCTCCCACGGAATAAAACGTAGGCTAGAATTTTATTTTTGAAATATAGTTTCACCCTTTCCGTTTCGGTTTAGCCACTCGGAAATTCTGGTAAATAATAGTTAATTCCTATACTTTTACCGATATCTTTTTCCAATATACTTTCTTTTACCGACCGAACAAAGTTTTTACCCATACTTTTTATTCTACCGAATTTTTTTTTATAAACATATAAAAATAAAAACTCGATTCTAAAATGTACATTTTAGAGTTTTTACCCATACTTTTTATTCTACCGAATTTTTTTTTATAAACATATAAAAATAAAAATTCGATTCTAAAATGTACATTTTAGAAAAATAGTTTTATCCGTCCGACTAACACAAGTTTTTTCGCGCGTACCAGCCTACCAATAAAGGCCAGAAAATATTATATTAGTCCGCGGACTATTCTTCTAAAGATTCTATCAAAATTTAAAAATAAGAATAAAATGGAATTTCGAATACGTATATCGCGAATGATTATCAAAAATTTGGAAAAAGTCCTATTTGGCTAAGGAATTTCAACTTTTTCGCACACGGGAAATTTTTAAACACCACCGTTTCCTTCGTCTATCGACGCGTAATTTTGCCAATGTTAGCGACACCTCGGAAAGGAATCTGTTTCGGTTTTGGCTTCAATTTTTTTTCCTCCCCTAAATTTCCGGGACCGGACTTCCGCCCCGTGACGTCGGGTGGTCTTCCGGGCCGACGGAATAACTCGGAAGTAGCGTAACCGGATTAAATATTATTCGTTGGTTGGACGGTAGAAATTTTCGGCTCAAATTCGAAAATTAAAATATAATAACGAGGAAAATATTTCGTTCCCGTTTGTTTGACAGTTTTTTACCATTAATCGATATTTCGGTTAAAGTATTTCCGTAGATATATGTTAATCGATATTTTCGTTACATTCGGAATTTAAAGCCAAATAAATGGAGTCGGAATAGATGGTACTTACCGCCTACAAACGAAATAAATCTTAATTGTAATCGAGGAAATTTTTTAATAGTTTCCCCCCAGAAGATGGAAATTTTCTATACAAATACGGTATATGTTCAGCCGGGCCAAAAATTATTATACTCGCCGCGTTAAAAAATTTTTACCACATTATAGTATACGGGACTAGGCGTGTTTTCTATTCTCGTTATCGACTCGATGGCCATTCCGACTTAATTAATTATTGATGCTAAATTGTAACGTTAACCATCGGGAAATAGATGTTAAAACGGGAAAAATGCGTCTAGTACGGGATTCAGTTATAGGTGTTTAAAATAGCCCCGCGTAGATTGGGTGGAAATATTCGGCAAATAATAGTAGCGCGATAAATAATTGGTAGTTTAATCGATTGTTCTTCCGCCATCGATATTTTATTTAGTAGCCCGGTGCGTTTTTTTATTCTGTGTGGTGGTGTCGTATCCGATCCGTTATCGTCCATTGTTTTATTCCGTAATTACGCTTTATCTTTCTTCTTCCGCGAAACTTCTCGGAAGCGCGTTTGTCGTATTAAACTGCCTCTTCCGAAAATTTACATTATTTATTTAGTACCTATTACGCGTCTCCGTAACTATTATTTAGAATTTTAATTCCAATCCGTTTCCGTAGACGGCTTATATTTATTTATATCGTTATTTTACCGTAACCGACTTTACTAAATTTTAAAGCTAGCCACCGCTTAACAATATACTGCCTTTATTCGAATACGTCATAGACCGATTATAAATTCGATATAAATGTTTATATCGAATTTATAATGTGTTTTACGTACTGTACGTTAGTGGTGGGTATTTTCTTGGTGTTCCGTACGTTTAAATGGTCTTATTTAGGCGCCAAATAAAAGAATGGAAAATTTGTCTTTTTTTCTTAATGGCCGCAGCCGGAGTGTTACAGTTGGTCCGTGTTAATAACATAAAGAGTGACGGGCCGAAAGTAACACTGTACGCCGATGAAAATAGAAAGTGGGCGTCTATTTTGCTTTCGGAACTCGGTTCACCTTTATCTATAGGCGGTTAACATCCGTTATTATGAACAAATTTTCCACTCTAGATTTAAACCGTAGTGCGACTAATAATATCTTCCGGATTATTAACCGATTAGTTATACTTAAATAGCGAATTAAACGTGTCCTCGAAGAACGAACGGCGATTAATGTCCGGTGATTTATATACAGTATATACGTATGGTGGTAATTCGGCATTTTCGCTAATTATCGGCGTATAATCTAGGCCAACCGCGCATTTAAATGTATTATTAACCGGTTTGTATGGAGGAAAAAATTCCTTCGGTAAGGTACAGTCCAAAAATAACTAGAGAATCGTTGTCTCTCCGGTATCGACCGCTAAAGTGAGGCGAGATAAATCGGAAAGGAGACGTCACCTACCCCAAATAAAACGCTTATATATCTGTCGAAAGAAGTTATAAAGCGGCGTCCTTACATTTTATTAACGGCTAACTGGGAATAAAATATATTTATAGAAGATGTATCGATCGCGTCCCGGTTTTATAAAAATTATCGCTAAAATTTTTGACCCCGTAGCGCGCATGCTCATTCTTATCGAATCTTTACCGAAGTAATTCTATAACCACTTTCGTGACGTAACTGTTGCCTAGCAACCACTCCAGACATCCTCACCTGACCAGGTGAGATGGTTCCTCCGCCTGTTGTTTTTATCGTTTCTTTGTTGCGCGGTGACTGGATTTTATCGATTGCCGAAAACGTCAATCCGACTACTACTTCATCCACCATATTTTTCTAAATGGAAAAATTAATGCGCGATAAATTCGCTTACACGCTACGGATTTAAGCGTGGCTATATCCGTACGCCATTAGAACGGGGACGGATAAAAATCTAAAATGGAATCTGTAAACAAGAGATAAAACTACACCACCAGTTCCATTAATAGAACAGCAGAAATGTCTACAGACCCGGCAGTTGTACGGATTGTCAACCGCTTATAAATAAAGTGGAAGATTTTATCCCCCGCCTGGGGGGAATTCAGTTTAACCATAAAATATATCGAGTATCGGATTTCTTGGCCATTTAATTAAGTCCGAGGAATTCCGTCCAAATATTATTTTAAACGCTTTATCCCACTCATTTCCACCTTAAATTTCGTAAATATAGCCTACTATTAAGAACAAATGCCTATTTTTACTCTTTAATTAAGCCTGTTTATTCGCGGCGTATAAAAATATTCTAATAAATAATAATTAAATACCGATATAAACTTATTAGGAATGACGATAAAATTCCTTTCGATTATACTAAAATTAAAGCGTAAATGCCTGTAAAGGATTTAATATTGTTTTAAAGAGAAAAGCGTTTAAAACTTTTTGTATTTTTAAGCGAACAGGTAGATCCGCTGGACAAATATAAACCGAAATGGTGCCGTTTTTATACGGAGCGCCATTAAATTTCTAGTCGATCGAAAAAAAGAATATAAGAGAAAACGGGACGATGAGTGAGTACGAAGCAAAAATATACAACACGCCGTCTATTTTTATCATATAAATGAAAATTGAAACAAATGAGAAGTTGCTTAGAACAGCCATCGATCGTCTCTCACCTCTCCAATTAAGTAGGAGACACACTAAGACACGCTCTCTTCCTTTTAAGGGTAATGTCGTTTATTCAATTCGTAGGATAAAAGATTCCGAAACGCCTTAACTCATTAATTTACCCATTTTAACTCGGAATAGAGGATAAAGAATGTGGCCTAGTACGGTCGACGGCCGAATTCTAAACCTACTCCACATATTCGCTTAATCAGTGTTTCCGACTTAATTAAGTATAGAATATTCCTACGTACCAGCCCGCGTTGAATATACAGATAAGATTTGGAGTTCCGAGAAATTTCTTAAAAACTAGATTCGTAATTTTTGCTTAACTCCGGAAAGATTATGGAAATAAATAAGAAAAAGTAATTACCATTACTTTATCTAGGGCGAAATTTCGATATATTTATCCAACTAGGTATTTTTTTATCTGGCAATTTCTTCTAGCTCCACCAATGCGATACTAGAAGCGAGACAATCTCTTCTTGTGTACACAGAACACAGTCTGGCTCGATAGTTTTTCCTTAGACAGAATAAAAAACTTTGCTTTCTCCAACCATTTATACCGTCTGGGATATTCTACGGACGGCGGCTGAAGGAAAGAATTAAACCGCCGGTTCAAGGATTATTAATTAAGTAATCGCCATCTTTTATAACAGCCAGCCTTTTAAACTTAATACCAGCCAATTGTTAAGGCTTAAAGCCGCTCTTATGGCGGAGAAAGATGCCCTCCGGTATATCATCCGATACTTTATTTAAAAGCCAAAGATTAGTACCGTACATGTGTTTGGGCACGGCCAGTCCGTGAGAACTGGGATATTCTACGGACGGCGGCTGAAGGAAAGAATTAAACCGCCGGTTCAAGGATTATTAATTAAGTAATCGCCATCTTTTATAACAGCCAGCCTTTTAAACTTAATACCAGCCAATTGTTAAGGCTTAAAGCCGCTCTTATGGCGGAGAAAGATGCCCTCCGGTATATCATCCGATACTTTATTTAAAAGCCAAAGATTAGTACCGTAGATGTGTTTGGGCACGGCCAGTCCCGAATTACCTCCACCTATCGCGGTCTGTACTTATTAAAATATTTTCCCCATTCGTTGTTACCATTAAACTAAAATTCTGCGCTAAACTTTTATTATTTTCTAACTGGAAAACTATTTTTAGGCCTGTCGTTCGAATACGCTTTTTAAGACTTATTGAAAAAATATACGGACGCGTGGTGGTCGAGAATCTTTTCTTTCATTTTGTCGGAAACTATTATTTTATTTCTTAAACAATATCCGAACCACGATTACCGGCCGACTAAACAAGCCACTGAAATTATAGCTTAGTTTGTAAATGCTACGTAGCCGACGTTAGAAAATATACCGTACGTGTTTAAAATGTCACATTTTTTTTGTAGACGAGTTTCGCTATCGTTATCCTTTCCGGAAGAAAAACAGAATTCAAAATACGAGATTCGGTAGAAAATATACCGTACGTGTTTAAAATGTCACATTTTTTTTGTAGACGAGTTTCGCTATTGTTATCCTTTCCGGAAGAAAAACAGAATTCAAAATACGAATTGCGGGGGAATAAGAAAATCGAATACAAATTTACTTGTTACGTAAAAATACAAATATTCTTTCTTTCGTTTCTACGGCACTTATACGCTATTTTCTTTGGCCGAAATAAATAGATAAAGCTAGTGGCGTTTCGTACGTCGCCACTCTTCTCGGATTCGGAGAATATTTTCTTGGAATAAAATTCAAATTTTCGCAGCATTCGTAAATTAAATTAATATTTGGAAATAAATTTTTTGTTTAAAAAAGAAGGATGAATTATTCAATTTTTACCAAAATTAAAAATATTCCGCGTAAACCTAATACTGTATTTAAATAATATTCCTATTCAAATTCTATAAATATACTTGGAATTTTATACGGAAATAATTAAGATAAAAATAGGATTACGTATATTTTAAATTATTCGCCCGTTCGATGCGTAGAATGGCTGGTAGTCGTAAGTAGATTTTTTCCAAAGAATAATTTAAAATTTCTGTATTCGCTCGGACAAATTTAATTTTTTACAGGGATATTTTTAAGAAAACACGGTGAAACTTTGGGTTGGAAAACGTTTTAATCTTTTAAGAACGAAAACTTGTATAAGATAATTTTATGTAAATCGAGTTCTTTCCGTCGCTTTTGTGTTTTGTTGTTAACAAACTGTTTTCCGGAAAAAAGAATTGTTTTGTCAACATTATTACCGATACCTTCGAATACATTAGTTCGAAGTAAATCCGAGGTGTGAATTCTTTTTTAGTTACTTGGAATACACTCGCCTATCAGGCGGATTCGTTCCTTTTGTGCAGTTTAATCCTCGACACGTGTTTATCGAAATTCTTTTCTTCGGCCAGATTGTTTGCACCGAGATCAAACTGTCAATCTTTCTTTTTTTTAACCTTCTTCTTGTTTTCTCTAAAATACATATCTTCTTCGGTTCCGTACATTTACCTGGAAATTCATTTTCCGAGAAAATTTACTTACTGTAAGTTACAACTTTAATCCATTGTTGGCGGGCCAGAAAAAAATCGACGGAGTAAATTATTCATTATTTTAATTCGCGTGCCGATGGAAAGGTGGATTATTTCGAACCGACGTTTCGTGTTTAAAACTTATTTCTTCGGAAATGACTTAGCGCGTCAACAGTTGGAAACTGCTACGTGGACACACCCGCGCTTCGACTAGACCGGCGTAACACGATTACGCTCGTCTCGTATCTACTCGGCGCGGAACAGAACGGACTAAATCGAATTCCAAATACCGCAATAAGCCGCACCAACGAAATAAACATGCCCAGGGGTTATACAACAAATTCTATTTTAGGACCGAGTTTTTTAACTCGACGACTTTTCTTGTTCGAAAATTGAAGTTTAAATGATTTTCTTTTATGCCGACGCTTAGAAAATAATTTAAATCAAATTTTTATCCAATAAAAATGTGTTTTCCTTTTCCAATCCTTTTGATACCAATTACGTAATTTAGACCGCATTAAAAAATAACCGTTAGAAAGTGAATAACTAGAACAGCGTTTCTCGAACTGTGGGTCGCGACCCTAAAAGGGGTCGGAAAGCGAAATTCTGGGGTGGCAAAAATTAAATTCAAACACTCGAATTTCAGTTTATCTGTAATTTCACCAACGCCCAATATTTAACGTATGACAACATATGAATTTTCGGTGTGGTCGGTCGATTGTGTTCATCTTAATAAGTGTGTAAACGACTTATACTTGTACGTTTTATTTCGTATTTAATACCTGGGGTGGCGAAAAATCTCGTAATGAAAAATGGGGTGGTGAATGAAAAAAGTTTGAGAAACGCTGAACTAGAAAATCACACTGGTAATTCTAAAAATTCTTATTCTCGTTAATTAGTCATTTTTCGAATAATATTCGGAAAATTACTAATTAAGACAGAGACATATCGGTTATTAATATTGACCTATTAATATAATGGGCTGGTAACTTTTAATAATTAAAACTAAGTGGTATAATGGAGGTAAAAGAAGATATTTTCTGCGGTTTTTGTAGAGTAATTTTTCCTTTTTTGCCGAATTTCACCACTAGGAAATCTTTTGGCTAACATCGCTAAAACAAAAGCCGAGATTAGACGGATTAATTATTAGATTTATCGATTAACAGCATTTAATTCGGTGTTAAAGGATTGTTAATGGCCGCCACCGTCACCTATCGGTAATTAAAAGCTTTTCCGATATAAAAAAAATTATATAAAATTTTATAATAAAGAAAATCTAGGCGATCGATATTCGGCAATCTGTTGCTCGGATCGGATTTTCATTTTACTTGTCTTCATAAAAATCGATAATATTTTTTACCGAGACGAGCCGAGTGAAAATAATATCTTTTTTCGAAAAAAGAAATTTTCATTACGGTGACCGAGAAAGAATTTCATTAAAAAATAAAATCTTATTAACAGAATATTTGTCAATTTTTTAAAAATTATTCGGCCAAAAAATAAGAATAAAAATGCCAGCTAATGGTAAACAATTACTTTTAACCAGGAATCGAATTAAATTCGAAATTATCTACAGAATTCTTATTAAAGAAGAGAAAATAATGATAATAATAATAATAGTAGTAGTAGTAGTAGCGGCGGCGGAGCTATTATTTTTATTTTGAAATTATATCCGACTCACAAATCAGATTTCCAGATAAAATTTTCTCTTCCTTAATAATAAATACCATCCAGTTTATTTTGTGTACGGTTTCGTTTTTCTCTATTTCCACCACGTCCAATATCGCCCACTAACCGGATTACCGGTCGCTATCCTACTACTAGAATAATAAGAATAAAAAAAAGATAGTCATTCTCCGATATCCTCTACGTAATACCGTAACGTAACCGTACTATTTGCGTAACAAAATAAACCGGAAATTTTTTTTAAATCGCTACGTAACTTATAACTTATTTTTTACGTTTAGTATATAACGCTTAATTAATTACCGGATAATCGGTAAGTTTTATTATTTGCCAGACAGCGATATTGACGATACGATTAGCGAGCGGGAATTACTACAGCGTAAACCAGCAGATGGTTAGTTTCTCCGCATCTCGGGTTTAATAGTAAATCCACCAACTTACTAAGTTTACAGTGGCGATTAAAAATAAATACGAGACTTAATTGTTAACCAATGTATCGATATATAAAACGACGACAATCCGTTTGATTTTGTAAAAACAGAAAAACGTTACGACTAATTAAAATGTCGTTCGACATCAAAGTAACTGGGAAAACGTTCTTGGTCCGTAAACACACGTATAGTATTGTATATGTATACAATATTTACTTTTTATTATTTGATTATTATTTTAAAAGTCGTCTAATTAAGAGAATGTCGGTAAATTAAAGAAACGACTAAATTTTTTCCAAAGGCCGGTGTTTGGAAATTTCCATTTTGTTGGCCGGTTTATTTATTTAAATTAAGTGGCGTTCGAAACTTTATTCGTTTCGTCATTTTACGTCACCGGCCGAGACAACCAATCCGGGTGATAGTAATAAGTGAGAGAAAAATCAATTAGGCTACGAATTTTTTCCCCCGTGGCACGTGTTGCGCCGGAAAATAAAAAGGAAAAATCTTGTTTTTGTTTTTATCCGGCCGACTGCAAATAAGAAAAAAATTTTTTTTTCTGTTTTCTGCTCCGGTTCCGAATAAAAATTTTTATTTAATAATTTAAAACGTTTTTATTCGATATTTATGGCGGGTAACGGATTAAAAATGATAACTGTGGAAATATTTGAGTGTAAAAACACTGAAACGTCGTAAGTTTTACTACGGTATAGATTTGTTAATATATTCTTTTAATTATTTCGAGGTAAAATTTGATGGCGTTTTGTAATTTAAAAGTAAATTTTAATTTTTTCAGTTTACTAAGGTTTAGATGGGAATCTTTATCTATTAGCGCGCATATTTTCCGGTTTTTTAAAGATAAAGAATGCGATTTTCTTTCTCCGGTTAATCGGAAGAGGCGTTTTAACTGTCGGCCTAATTAAGACACGGAACTTTTTCCATTAGTTAAGAAATTTCGATTCTCTTCCTTTCGGAGAGTAAATATTTTTTAAATAAAATCGATTCCTAATCTTTCGACAAATCCGTCGATAATTTAATCTCTAATTAAAATTTACGGGCCATATCGTCTGGTCACCAGTCGTATAACTCGAGTTCCAGACCTACCTTAGCTGGATACAAAATTTTTTTATTCGATTTCTTTTAAATGGGATATGGTATATTTTTCTCATTTAACTTAATTCTAATTTCTAGATCGATTAAAACTTTTTATAATGGCTACAGAATGTTTTAAATGAGATCTCGCGTCTGCTGTAATTCGCTCATATTTGCGCGTATCGTATTCGCTTCCATCTGGCCGATTGATTTTTAATTTTGTAAATGTTTTTGTTCTGTATTCTACGTAGTACGTAATTTCTACCACAGATTAAACGGGTTTTCTTTCCAATTTGACTCGAAAATTTATCCAATTATTGACCGACGGGCGGGATCCAAAAATACCAAATAGAATAAGTAAATTCTAAAATTATATATAACGCCAAAATTAATAATTAAATGTATATGAAAGTTTTTATTATTACCCTGTCAATAAAATTGAAAACCTTTTCGTTTATTCTAAACTAACATTAATTACATTTCTAATTAATTAATATATATTGTTATTAAAAACAAAGAAATGAGAAAAAATATTAATTTGTTTCGGGAATAATTGGCGAGATGTTAGGTTATAAAGGGAAGTCCGATGTAGCCATCATCGAATTACAATCGAAAACGAGATAAATTAATAGAAATTTCGAAACAATGATTTCCGTCTCCGGCAGATGTTGCGCCGTAACAATACGCGTATATTGTACCAAGTTTGGCGTCACTTTTGAAGTCACGTGACAGTGTCAGTTTAGAGACGGTCGCTAGGTAACGAGATGACGATTCCCAGCGCCTAAGACGACAGACTGGTCACCCCAGAGAGAAAATATGTCTCCGGCATATAGAATAAAACGGCCTAAGTTTTTGATTGGACGAATGCGTGACAGTTTCGCTAAACAAATAAATAATTGGAGACGGGCGGAATTCCGCTGTTACAAACTAAGAACGATCCCCAGAGAATTCCGGAGTCAAATAAATAGTTAGGTAGAATTTTCCCTAGCGAATCTCGTTAATGTACGCGATTTTTTTCTTTCCTCCACGTAAAATTTGTTTATTAAGAAATTGTATTATCGTTAGATTTATATCTCCGTCAATTTACTTTTAATAATAAATATACGATTAATTTGATCAAATTCCGAGTATAAATAGAACAACGGAAACAATTACGAGTAGAAATAAAAATTGTGTTTGGAAAATAAATTATTTATAAACGCCAGATTTTCCTATAATTTAAGAAATTTGTTTTCGATAAAAGTTATTTCATTTTCTGAATTATTAATAATACAATATGTGTTTGTCGTATCGTTATTTAAATATATCCGGTATAAATTCCATCGTTACATTACGCTCTTAGATTTTCTACCGACCCCGCCATTTTCAAATATCGAATTGCCAGCCACGACAAAGAATTTTTTTATCGATACAAAATACCGACTTCGAATCTTTACCACCAGATTTATTCGCCAAATAAATAACAGGTCGATTGAATTACCAAGTTTCTCCGTCAATTTACTTTTAATAATAAATATACGATTAATTTGATCAAATTCCGAGTATAGGGTTATAAATAGAACAACGGAAACAATTACGAGTAGAAATAAAAATTGTGTTTGGAAAATAAATTATTTATAAACGCCGGATTTTCCTATAATTTAAGAAATTTGTTTTCGATAAAAGTTATTTCATTTTCTGAATTATTAATAATACAATATGTGTTTGTCGTATCGTTATTTAAATATATCCGGTATAAATTCCATCGTTACATTACGCTCTTAGATTTTCTACCGACCCCGCCATTTTCAAATATCGAATTGCCAGCCACGACAAAGAATTTTTTTATCGATACAAAATACCGACTTCTAATCTTTACCACCAGATTTATTCGCCAAATAAATAACAGGTCGATAGAATTACCAAGTATTTACTACGCATGCGAACATTTTCCTTAAGATAGTTTGCGCTCGGCTATACTGTAGTAATATTAAATACCGATATTGTACCGAATTTTTTACTTCTCGGCACGAAAACACTCCGTCGAATACTGGAAAAGTATCCGTGTCTGGTTACCAAGGTCCGAAACACTTCTTCGATGAAGAGCCAAAAAATTACGGGATTCATCGGTTAAGAAATAAATACGAAAATTTACCTTCAAATACGGTATAGCCTTTATTTTTATACGGATTCATCGGTTAAGAAATAAATACGAAAATTTACCTTCAAATACGGTATAGCCTTTATACCATTAGGCTGCGGCGGAAAAAGTGGATAGGGAACGACTACCCTCTACAGCGGGGGTGGGCAATTATTCTCTTACCAGGACCGGATAAACAATCTTCGGCATGAAGGGGGCCGTATAAAAATTGAAAAGTACCTAAGGGCGAATTTAACCCTACGGAGCCATAATTACGCAATGAAATTACTGATGATAATATTATCTACTCTATTAATAATTAACAAAAAATACTTTGACATAAAATAAATACTGACGTTCGAGCGAGATTGATTCTAGCGCAAACACATTCCTCTCGTCATCATACGGGGCAAAAATAATGTTTGCGCCAATTTATACGCACACGTTCTTGTCAATCTCGCTATTGTAAGTAACCACTTTTTTGATACTTACACAAAGAATATATTTGTGTATCGATATTATTTTTAAAATATACTTTTCTCGTGTTATTCTCTTAGTTTTTGTTTGTATGCAATGAGTTTAAAAGAATCCGTAGAAACTACTTTTTTCATTAGAAATATTAGAAAATTCGTCCTAGGAATAGTAAATTCAGATAATTTTCTTTAAAAACATAAGTGTTTTATCAAACTGATCGATCGCTAATAACCTATTACATCAGAATGTTACAAAATATTAGATATCTACACAAATTTTGTAAAAACAAATTTACAATTTAATGTGAATGTGAAATTTACTATGTTTGTGGTTAATTATCATGTGGTTTATATTATCAAAATTTCGAGTAACGCCTACGTGAAATTTTCGTGTCACAACTTGTCCATTATTTTACACCGCGAAGTATCCGTTATTTTATTTTTTCTTTTCGAGTTGAATTTTACAAAAGTGGATCTTGAAACTGTACTGTGTTATAGTTTATGCGGCGGGTCGTATAAGATGCCTCGGGGGGCCGCCTTTCGCCCACCCCCGCTCTACAGCCAGGTAATTTGGACCGAGAAGTACAGGTAACCCGCGCTGATTTTCAAAACTACACACCGCGCTCCGTTTATTATCGATTTCAATTTATATTTGGCCGAAATATTTCCTTGGAATAGAAATACCAATCGCGTAGATCTTCGTTCCGTTATATAACATTTATTCGATATGTATAGTATAAAACGCGTCGAATGCAGTTCTGTACTGTCATCGAGTGTAATTTCCATTCCGGTGCTGATTGGATTCTTCTAATGTTGTTAAAGTTCTACATTAAACAGAACCTAAAGAACTCGGTGGTAAAAATTAATTTATTATCACATTCGAATAACTTACACTACAGTAATTACTGTGGACATATTTTTTTTTCTTTCTTTCCTTATACAAAACCGAGCGCGTCCATTTGGTAGTCGGTAATCTTTATCCACTTCGTAAAGACTCGGCCTACAAATACAATGACTCCGAGTACAGCCAACAAATATACAGTTAAATAAAATAAAATACAACTCTAATATAAAATTCGCTTTTAGTTAGAAAGGCCGTAATATTTTATCCTTTATCTATAGACAGTTAGGTTTCTTTCCAAATTTCAAATTAGAATTTTGACCACCCAAACAATTTCTCGTTTAATAATAATTTCCCTTAATTCTTTAGCGCGGAAGACTTTCCACCTATGAATAGCGGGAGCGTTTATTATTTTATAAAAGCTTTCCGACTGTAAACGGGTAGAAGGTAAATATTTTTTGAAATAATTCGAGAATAAAAGAATCTTTGTCTGTCCAAATGCGGACTGTTTCTCGGTTAATATCTATTATGGAATTTATATTTTTTCTAACTCCGAAGACGACAAGTAAAAGCCAGATTAGTATGGAGAAATAAGCCGAAATAAGTGTTATTAAAATAAAAATATTTATCGTAAATAAGCAAATTTGTTTATATCGCCTCTCTGATATTCCAGAAAATTTCCTATACACTATTTTATATCGATTTAAAGTTCGATTATTAAAAAGATAAATACAGCGATACCTCGGTACACGTCCGCTTTGGAATAAATCCAACTTGGTATAGGTCCTGTTTAGATACGAAAAATTTTGCTCGGTATACGACCTTTGGAATACGACCGACTCGCCCGCTAGAACTTGTAAGAGTCTGTTGCGTATTCTCTTAAAAAGTACATTCCTTATATAAAAATTATAACGAGTCGTCATAGCCTCGTCTCGAATGACCGGACAATGTCGTATTTCCGAAACATCCCGAGGAGAAGGCGGAAGCGAAGTTCTTCGGACAGATTTTTAGTAAAACTCAAATTTGGTGAGCCTCGACCAGCTCCGAGTAGAGAAAAGAGACAGAAAATAGAAAGAGAAAAACACCAGAATTTCGGATTCCTGAAGTTTTATTGGAAGCGGACTCTCCTTCCAAACAATAACATCGCCTCCTCCTCCTCCCTTCTCGGCGCCATCCTAGTAGACACTCGACTCTTCTCAGCCACGTAGCCAGGTTAAACTTAGCGATTACAGTACATGAAACAAATTTTGTATTTATGTATTTTAGTATTAAGCGGTGTTTAAATTATTTTGTGCAATCCTATCGATGTGTAATATGCCAATAACGATAGGATTTTTTGTGGGAACGGACTAATCATTTTCCCTTTATTTCTTATGGGAAAAATTCGTATGGTATACGTCCTGTTTGGTATAAGTCCGTGAATCTGGAACGGATTAAGGACGTATACCGAGATATCGCTGTATGGTGTAAGCGAATCGGAGTTATAACGGTTAAATTTTCGACATGTCTCTATATAAAGGAATCAGAAATCTCAAGAATAGCGTTAAATTAAGCCACCGAAAGAACTGCGCTAAATGCCGATGTGTATGGAATTCCACTATTTAAGAAAAGGATCGATTATATCGTCATTAATGGCGGTGGCATATACTATAATAAACGATATAGTAGTTTAATAGTCCACAGTAACACCGACATCAAATTTTTCAATCGAATCTATTAGGGAATTTTTAAATCGAAGAAAACAGTGTTTCTTAATTTTTCAAAATTAGAAGATATACGATCGATGAATTACACCGGGTAATCGATTGATAGTGATAGATTTATTTACCTTTCCAGGCATAATACCGATTTACATTTAATTATTTCTATAAATCTGATTAATATAAGTTGGAGATAGAATATTTCTTAAAGATTTTAAAAAACGAGTCTTCCGTATCAACTAGTCCATAAGTTTTAGGATAAAAATCTGTCCTTTCTCCGTTTTAAACCCGCAATTATCGGATAAAATTTCCATAACTTTAGTTTAAAGTTAATCGTCAAATTAAACAAAAATAAATAACTGGAGATAAATAAAAGGTTTAAGCGATAAAAAGGAATGTCGGTAATGGCTAGATTGGTTTTTCTTTTTATATTTTTAAAGCGTGTATAAATTTCATTCTATTTATATAATTTGATCAGAAAATCCAAGCTCTCGGATCCTACCATGTTCCATAGTAACTAATTTATTTCTAAAACTATCGATAATACAATTTATAAAACATATCTGGACGCGTAGCTTTTTCATTATTTAATATTTTTAAATCCGATGACGAAAACAGAGTGGCCGTATAGAGTGTCGTCCATCCAAAAACTCGAGTTTTATCGCGAATAAACAGATGATCGAAGCTCCAACTTTGGTGTTTTAAAAGTCTCTCTAAATCTGTCTCTTAAAAGATTTTCTAAATCAATTTATTGAGCAACAAAAAGTTATTCCGCGAAAGGAATTCGATGAAGCGAGATTAAGAAATTTTTGACGTTTATAAATATTCTAATAATTTCAACAATAGACACGGGTGGTATAGCAAACTTGGCCATGTCAAATCAGTTTTCTAGTATTTACAATTAAGAAAATAAGAGAAAGAAAATATTTAAGATACGGTCGAATGCCCTTATCTGCCAACTGTTGATAGCCCGAGACTAATCGATTTGCCATCTTGACAACTGTCAACTAAGTTTAAAGTACGTTTTAATGGAATATACTTATTTTACTACTAAATGGTTTACATCTTTTAATCGTTCTGTTTTAATCACTTTTTAAAATTGTATTTGGAAGAATTTTAATAATTATGGCCTATATTATCGGGTAATGATCTAAAACATCACTATCTGATAAGATTCAGACTTTTTTCGTCAACTATGGACTTTTACACTAATTTTATTCGATTAATAGAATTAATGCTGTTGTTATTTTGTTGGTTTTATTAATTAGCCTTTCACAACTTTTGAATATTATCGGGATATATTATTGGATACAGGCTAAACTGCTTTCTACCGTGCCTACTATATAATGATTTTATTTTTTTATGGTAATTATATTGGATTCAGTTTGGTCCAGACGATCCGGGTATCACGAAATAAAAATAAACCACAAACTGTTCAGGACGGACCATAATTGACATTATTGGATACAGGCTAAACTGCTTTCTACCGTGCCTACTATATAATGATTTTATTTTCAGTTTGGTCCAGAGCTCCAGACGATCCGGGTATCACGAAATAAAAATAAACCACAAACTATTCAGGACGGACCATACGACAACTGACTAAGGATTAATGGACTTTACAGCGCAATGAATAGTTAATTAATAAATATTTATCAAAAAAATCTGATTTTGTTTTCTCTCGATATCAGCTGGTCAGCTCGAGTTTTTGAAAACAACAGTTTCGACAATTCCAGATGAACGTTATTAGCCGTAAGTCTGAAATAAGAAATTCGATCTGTTTTATCGTTTAATAATCAATACGTTTAACTTATTATATCGACAAATTCTTTATAATTACTATATTTTTTCCATGGGTTTCTTAAATAGGGGAAAGTGGCGCAAAACTGGGTACACCCGTATCTCCGTGATGACCGCTGCAGTCAAGCAGCCAATTCACAAACTATCTGTATTATACCAGTAGCGACTGAATTGGAGACGACGGTGCACGCTTGTTGCTTTGCTAAAATTTTTTAAAGGTTTTGTGCCGAAATATTTCAACTTTCTGATCAACATATACCTCTCTGTAGTGCCATATACACCAAGAATCATTACGGATAAGTAAACCTCTGTATTCATTAATCAATATTTTACCGCGTCATCGAATGCAGATATGTCATTTTTATTAAAACATTTAGCTGAG
This sequence comes from Olivierus martensii, assembly GCA_000484575.1. Taxonomy (NCBI): domain Eukaryota; kingdom Metazoa; phylum Arthropoda; class Arachnida; order Scorpiones; family Buthidae; genus Olivierus; species Olivierus martensii. Next base: position 13,976 of record AYEL01075071.1, on the reverse strand, counting down.
GCAAAACCGGATAGTATCCATACCTCAGTATCCTCTATACTCGGGAAAAAATAAGGCTTCTAAATGAAAACTTTTTAAAATCGGAAAAGTCAGTGACACAACAGGGGAAAAGGAAACAAGAAGGTTAAGAAAAGTGAAAAAAACATTGAAAATACAGAATCGTCCTTAAGAGGAAAAAACACTGCATATTTTGTAACGAACTATATGCAAATCAAAGGAAGGATAGATCCAGTTTGCGGGTATCGAGGCTGAGCCTATGACGCTTTTTCAAATACAGAAGAAGAGAATGACAATCTATACGTGACTTTTGATGCTAAAATAAGAAACATAGCGTTTTTTAATTTTTGTAAATAAAATTTTTGAGAATGCGGATTGTTACGTGTATTCAAATGGGTAGCCGGTTTTTACCCCACCCATGAGGCAAAACCGGGTATTTGCACTTTTTTAAATAAGCCCTCTACCTAAGGAACAAACACACTTTTGACATAAAAACTCATAGTTCTTGATAGGTTAACACTTACCTAATAACATAATTTTGAAAATTTTTCTGTTCAAATTGAAAAAATATGTGAATTCAAAGTTAAGGTATCCAGTTTTGCCCCACCTTCCCCTACTGAAATACATTTCTTTTTTGAACATTTTGATATTTGCTGATACCTAAACGATCTCAAGCAAATTTTCTTTATTGGAACAAAATCTACTACCCTATAAAAATATAACTCATCAAAAATCAATTGTTAATCACAAAAGGAGAATCAGAAACAAATAATTTCTAAGAATAAGTGAATTTTAGACGGAAATGCACTAGGGCCGGATGGCCGAGTGGCGAAGCTTTCGCTTATCACCTTGGAGATCTGGATTCGTCACCTCCAGTTTTTCAGGAGGGATCGGGCCCGGCCTGTTAAATCTCATCTTTCAACATTCATAGTGATTTCACCGACATTCATTGTTGCGTAATAATGACCTGGCGCACTGGTGATGTTTTGTGACTCGGTCCACCGTTATATCGACAACAGTCCGAAGGATTTAAAGTCGGCCGGATGACCGCGTGGTAAAGCTTTGGTCACCCTGGAGGATCCGGATTCAAATCCGGGTCCCACTCCTCCAGTTTTTCAGGACGGGTCCGGGCCGGATGGCCGAGTGGCGAAGCTTTCGCTTATCACCTTGGAGATCTGGATTCGTCACCTTCAGTTTTTCAGGAGGGATCGGGCCCAGCTGTTAAATCTCATCTTTCAACATTCATAGTGATTTCACCGACATTCACTGTTGCGTCATAATGACCTATACCAAAAAATGCTTACACTGTTAGAACAAAAACAATAAATTGTAAAAATTTCAAAAGATTTCAATAAAAATTAAGTGAAATATGATAATTTTAAATTTTGTATATTAGTTTGTATTCACAACCGAGCTAATCCTATCATGTTTTCTAGTTCTTTTGGTACATAGCAGATTAAAGTACAATTAAGTGAATATTAAAACAATTTAATTAAATCATTACACACAATTATTATTTATTTATTTGTAACAATATAATAAACAAATGATAATATAAATAAAACTTGAATTAAAACAAACAGAAAATTTCCTGCCTCATTCCTATATTTATTTAGTTTTTCCCTTCTACCCAGTTTTGCTTTAACACTTTTGGATGGATAGAGTATATACAATAGAGTCTCCTTAATCCAACACATATGGTTCCAGGGCTTGTTGGATTATTGGATGTTCAATGAAGAAAATGGAATTACACAGACAAATACACTCCATTTATTAAGACTTTCCTGTCTTAATAAATGGAATGTATTTGTCAAAACTTTTGTTGTTCAAAACTTTCACAAACCCCTCCTCAATTTTATCAAGATTTTTTTAATGTCATAAATAATGGCTCGCCCAATACCATAAAACAAAGCCAAATCACTAAACTTTTCTCTCAAGTCAAGTATATTAATTATTTCTGCCTTTTTGACCACAGTCAATGTCTTGTGTTTTCATTTTTCACTTTTTCTGATTTGTGATATTATGTAAAGAGGCAAACATTGATACAGTAAAAACACTATTTTACAGTAAACAGTGTGGTGAACTTAAAAATTAGTCCAACTATAATCCTGATCAACAAACAAACAAAGCAAAGTGATTGACCATTTATTTATGTCAGTTTCTCTTTCTCGAACATCAACAAGTTGTGATATGAAAATTTCACCTAGGCAACGTGATGGTTCGTAGTGTGTTGGACTACTGGAAAAATTAGACCGGTGAAGTGTCAGACTAAAGAGATTCAACTGTAATAGTTATTAAATTTGGTAAATGGATAATTTACTTATAACAAAACTTCTGCATATTATTTGTGCGATTAATTATTATAAAAATACAAAAAAAAATAAAAAAATACTTGGAAATGAATTTTATTTGATGGAGAAACTCTTGAAAACTTAAATTTGTTTTAAAGATTATTATTTTATTATTTATCTCTGATAAGGGAAGAGAAATGAGGAAAGGCAGATTTTATGCCCTTCATATTAACAACTCAAAAATTAGTTGGTACAAAAAGCTGATATTCGAGAACAATCCTCGGAATGGCAAGTACAATCCTTTGGCACAAAAATTTCCACAGTACAAAAAATGCGAGGGCTACCATGAAGTTAGCCCTCGCATTTTGAACAGACTGTATCTTGAAAACTATTTGGTACAAAAAGCTGATATTCAGGAACAATCCTCGGAATGGCAAGTACAATCCTTTGGCACAAAAATTTCCCAGCCAAAAAATGCGGGGGCCTACTTCATGGAAGTTGTATATATTCACATATTTTTAACAAAAAAAGTTAAAAGAATCAATAAGATTCTTTTTATTAAAAATATGTTCTTTGCTAAGAACCAGACCACTTAGCATTATTTTGGTTTATGTTTTTTTTTTGAAATTGCATTATAAAATAAGACAATATTTCACTTTGAATCATAAAATTCCTCATTTGTACTGTTTAGGCAATCATTTTTTCTTCAGTAGCATCGGAGCTCACATTATGTGATTTTGTTACCATTTCTGGTACATTTGTATATACATACATCTAGTGGCACAATACGTAAATACAAACAAAATTTATTTATCTTGATATTTGCCATCTTTAGGAAATTAATAAAGTTTTCTTATTGTTGTTACTGTAACCAAATACAATATCAAATGGCATAATGAATATTTTAAATTAATAGTTGCATTAAATTAAAATAAATATATTTTTATCTAGCATATTGTTTTCTTAATTTGTCAAATCTACAATAGTAAATTACTTGACTCTGCTTTACATCATCAACATGGTGGCAACAGAAAAGACATGTGCATTGTTGCACCTTTATTTTTTATACAATAGGATATAGGATATCTTATGTAATTCATTGTTCTCAAGGCTCATTGCTGTGTACATACTCATAATTGTAAAGCATGCATAAGCCTTCAGCAGGTTAAATTTTTTATGTAAAGAAAAAACATATCCAAAAGTATCTACAATTCAATATTGCCATTTTTGGCTTTCTCAGCTCTCTTCAGCTGAATTACAGTCAAAATGAAAATTCTGTTAATTTTTTTACTGTAATTTTTGTGAGTCAACTGAAAAAAGCTGAGAAAAGCAAAAATATTATCGAATTGTAGATTTTATTGCTTATATTTTTTATGTAATAAATGTAATATGTTGAAGGCTTATGTATGTTTTGGGATATACTCATCTTCTTTTGTAGCACAAGAATGCATTATTCATTATACTGCTCTCAATATGAAGTAGGTGTACTGTACATACTGTGAGTGCCACTTGGTATTTTTTATTTTTTTTATTGAAAATAATAGTGCTGGTTCCCTATCTTCCTTATTTCACTAGTTTGTTAAGGAAAATATTTTTTAGTTAGCATCATTTCAATAAATGCTGCATTTTTGAAGAACTTATCTCTGATTCAAGGTGGAGTCTGGTGTATAGCAGATTAGGCAGCTGGCAGAAATTAAGACAACAAATCTTATTTTGAAAAATTTTCCAATTTTTGAGTATGCTATATATATACAGTATAAGCCAACCCACCTTCTTCAAAATTGTTTTTCAGAAAAAAATCTCAGTTTATCCAAGTATATATGATATATATTTAAGCTGATTAAATTATCTGAATCATAAAATTAACTTAATAAAATAAAACAGATTACTTATTTTTATTTGTTTATTTGTTTAAACAAATTAATTAATTTAATTATTTATTAAATTAATTATTTTATTAAATTTGCTATTGTAAATTTGATTATTTTACATAATTTTATTTAAACATTATTTATAAAAGTTCTTACTAAAATTATCTTGAAATAAAAATCTCATTTTCTACTATTTTTATTTAACTTTCATCAGAATAGAGATATGATATGCAAAGTGGCAGTTCAAAATTTAAAGAAATCTTAAAAACATATTAAAATAGACTTTTTTTTTATTTTATTTTATTGTTGAATACTGTAATTTTTTATTATACAATCCTTTTATATGTATATATTATCTTGTTTAATGTTGAACAGTTTTTACAGGTCATTTTTAATAACGTTAACATTATTTGTTAAGGCAAAATTAATTTCTGTATTAACTTAAATTTTTAATGTAATTTAATTTGTTAAGGTGTTGTCTGCAATAATTGCTTTTATTTGTTATCTTTTAAATGTGTGTCTTTAAATTGCATGAAATTTGTCTTTGTCATATATGTGATTTTCCTATATATCTTTCATTTCTTCATTCTCCAGCAAAGGAAAAGATGAAGCAGATGAGAAATCAAGAACAGAAGTGGATAATCCTGCATTTGAGTAAGGATAATCATCAATGTTTCAAAAGAATCATCCTAATCTTTTTTTACTTTTTTACAGGAATATTCTAAAAATTTATTATTCTGTATATCTGGCTTATTGCAGTATGCATATATAAAATATAAATTTGTGTTTAAAAGAATTTCTATTTCCTTTCTTATTTTATTTCTGTAATTTAATATTATTCATTACTAATATATATTATAAATAAAAAAATAATTTGTTTTTTAGAAAAAATTTGAAAGTTTTTATCTAATATATAAACATTTTTAATAAATTTAAAAATAATTATTCAACTATAATTAGGAATAAAATATTGATTTTTTTTCTTTATACTGAATAATCATTTCTGTTTCATGAATTATTAGGAAAAATTTAAAATGAATATGAAGGATGCAAAGAATCTAGCATAAAATTTTTAGTATACATAAATGTAAAATTATTTATTTATTTCAAATTGATATTTATGTTGGTTTGCTATAAATTTCTGATATAATCAAAAAAATTGGTTTATTGGTGTTTTATATTGAAAAAACATATATATAAAAATTTTCATTAAACTATTTATTTTACATTTTTATGTAAATCATTGATCATGTTCCAATATATCAATATATTTTTCTTATAGTTCATGCTATTCTGAGTAAATTTCCTATAGATGCTACTGTTTTATAGCATGGAAGAGTATCTGTTTGTTATTCCTTCTGTGAACTTTCTGTATATTTAATTTTTTTAACTGCAATACTTTTATTACGGCAATCGTCCGACGAGATAGGGAACGAAGACATAAAAGAATAATAGAAGAATAACATAATTTTTTTTATTCACTCTCTCCCAGGTTTGATCTCTGGGTCAGATAGCACTCTCTCTACTGAATTATGTTAATATTGTGTTTTATTTCCTATTTTTTTTAAATAAATACACTGACGGAAAAAAAAATCCCAACACCAAGAAAAAATTATTGTAGAGTAATGAAATTTGGACAATGCATTTGTGTAGTTAACATGTTTAATTGATTAAATTTTCAAGATCACAGGTTAATTTAAGCTCAAGAAAATGCATTTCAAATGTGAAATGCGCTTTTAAGCTGAATTATCAAAAGTTCGATTTTTCAAGTGTTAAAAAATACTATTAGAAGGCCATATTCAACGAAAAGCTCGGACACATATTCACTCATATTTGATGTATTTTCGCCATACACAAGCGGATCAAAATCGGTGAGGGGTCAGCTGTGTCCTCCCTTTGTAAGTTGTATTAGTTAGATATATACTTATGTAATTTTAAAATATTGTTGTTTTAAATATTTAAAACTCCAATAAATAATAATCAAGTAGAACTTAATTCAGCCTTAAAATCCATGACTTTAATGGAATTTTAATGATTTAAATAATTTGGACTAATATTAGCTATATATTTCAAATTATGTTGATTCAGAAATGGTGGTAGCATTAGTCCAAATTATTTAAATCATTAAAATTCCATTAAAGTCAAGGATTTTTAGGCTGAATTAGATTCTATTTGTTGTTTTATTTCAGTTTTCTTAGTTTACTCTCTGTCTTTAGCCTAAAATTTCACTAATATTTTTCAGTGGAATAATCTTTGAATGTTATTGGAATCACATTTCATGAATAGATAAAAAATATTTTACATTTAAATATATTATAATTAATTATGTCTAGAGATTAAACTAGTTAAAGCTAGTAAAAAAAAAATATTTTTTAGCTAGTTGCTTTTTAAACTAACTTAGTTTAAATAATTTAATGCATAAGATGGTATTATCAATAATAATGCTGTCAGTAGTGAATTATTGCTAGTAATGTTATGGTGTTTTTGATCTATTTTTAATACTGCTAAATGTGCTATTTAATTTTCTTATATGGTGTTATCATGCATAATGCTGTCATTATGCATGATAACACCAATCATCCCTATCTTTACACATTATACCAGCTTCCTCTACAATCATTCTTTTTTTCATTATATGCCTGCCTCTTATAAATATTCTGAAACCCATATTTCCTCAGTTACTCATCACTTGTTTTTCTCCACTTTTCTTGGCATTCCTAACCCATACATTTATTTTCTACACATCCAGCATATATTTGCTTTGTTGATTGTTCTTTATTCATTTGCTCCACATGACCAAACCATCTCAAAGTTGATTTACATACTGCATCTATTACACTCCTTTCATATTTCATCATTCAAGGCACAATCATATCTTGTCACTCCAGATACATCTCATCTCCATTACACTCAAATGCTTTCTATGCCTTTCAAACCCAAGTCTCACTTCCATACATCAATGTTAGAACCAGCATACACTGATATACAGTCATCCTAGCATTCTTTGACAGATTCTCATTTCTTGCATACCTTCCAAGTGCATTCACAACTTTTAATCTAGCATTTGCTCTTCTCATAATCTCACCATCGATATAGCCCTCCCTCTCGAACATATTTTCTAAGTTTACAAACTTGTTCACCTGTTCAGATTCACCTCATTCAATTCAATTTCACATCTTGTACATTCTTCACCTCTCTCAAACACGAGTATTTTGGTCTTCTCTGCATTTATTCTCATCTGTTTCCTAAGACATGCTTCATTCAATTGTGCAACAAGCATCCTCAAATCTTGTTCACTCTCAGAGAGGAGAACAGTGTCATCAGCATACAACAGACAGCACACATTCTTACCACCCGTGTTCACTCCTAATTAAGCCTCAGCAGTTTCCTTCACATATGCATCCATATATACATTAAACAGCCATGGAGACATCACACATTCCTGTCTCACTTCTTTTTCAATTGTAAACCACTCTTCATTCACTCACATTTGCAGAACTGTTATCATACATTGCTCTCAATGCCCCAAGCAATTGTTCATTCATACCATATTCCTTCAGCACTTCCACAGATTACTTCTATTCATTCTATCTTATGCCTTCTCAAGATCTACAGAAGCAAAAAATACCTTCTTCCTAACATGGAGATACTTCTCCACAATCATATGCATTAAGAAAATCTGGTCCTACATCCTCTTCCACTTCTGAAGCCACACTACACATCCTATACTCTCTCATCATTCACCCTCTTCACTTTCTTAACCACAATCTTATCAAATACTTTCTAGCTACACTCAACAAACTTATACCCCTATAATTCTTTTATTCACTTCATTCACATCCCCTTTGTAGATGGGAACAATCACAGATTTAATCCAGTCACTTGGAACAACACTTTTCATCCAGCACAGTTTACACAAGTACCGCATATCCATTTGACAGTAGACTTCCCACCATACTTCATCATCTCAGCTGTGATCCCAAGACTCTTACTACATTTTAATTTGCCATTTGCACTCATAATCTCTTCTTCTCTGATTTGCTCATCACACTCATATGTATTTCTTTCATCCTGATCTCTTCACTTTCTCCAATAGGTTTGTGAAGTTCATGGAGATATTCTTTCCATCTATCAACTACCCTAGATTCATCCCACAACATTCTACCATTTTTATTTTTCCCACCAGATATACCCATATCTTGTTCCCTTCTCAACTTTCTTATGTACTTCCAAAACATTTTTTTATTTCCTTCAAAATCATTCTATATTTCTTATCTCTTTCTCTTGCCACCCTCTTTATTCACTATTTTTGCAAAATCTTTCTTACATTTCTTTTACTCATCTGCCTTCACATTTCCATTTAACATTCTCAAATATGCTTTCTTCTCAGCCACAATGTATTCCACTTCATCATTCCACCATTCATTGTCATTTTTCCTACTCATTCTCATTTTCCAACTATTTTCCTTGCAACATTTACTACACACTTCTTAAAAAACTTCCTCCACATTGCATATATTCTCATCTACTTGACCCAGTTTTTTGCACACCTTCTTCACATGCAGATCCTTCACTTTCACTCACATCCACACTTCTTTTGTCCTCTTTACATTTCTCCAGCCTCTCAGTAGATTCATCCTAGAGATTACCAGATAGTGATCTGAGCCTACCTTTGACCTCTCATTACTCTTGTGTCTATAAACTTTTCTCTCAATCAAATCTACAATACAAACCCATACACAAGAACAGTCCCAGACATATCTAACATCTGTCTCATACTCAATCCCAATGTAACCACTTAGAAAAGTGCTTGGTAAGAAAAACGTACATTACCATACAGTAGACTCAATACCACATATCACATGGTAAAGAATATCAAACCCCCAACCAGGGGCAGATTTAGGCATGGTCTTTATGGGCTGCAGCCCAGGGCTCCGTTAAATCAAAGGGCCCCCTTTGCAGTCAAAACATAAAAAATAAAAACAATTTAAATTAAGAATTTAAGAAAAAATAAATTATATAAAATTTTTTCGTACCTAGATAAAGTTTACATTTTCCAGTGTATATTCAAATATCAATGTTTTAAATGACAGCAAATAATAAATATGGATCTGTCTTCTATCGGCTCTGTTAGTAATTGATAAAATCAAAATATACTTTGTCATTTGTTAATTATGCAAATAATATGGCAATGTCAGAATGGGAATGCAAATCTAGCTCCTCTAAATGTGTTAGGTTAGCGTAACTCTCACCGTTAAGGTTTATTTGGGTTAATTGGATATGTGCTTAAACAGTTTTAGTCCAGGGCCCCAAAGTTAATGGTTCACCCCTGCCCCCAACCCAATGACATAAATGCTCTGGAGTATACACTATACCAATATACAAGCTTCAACAATATGAAATATATATATATATAGGCAGTACAATAAGGGCAATTAGGCTTAAGGAACATAAAAGCAATATACAGGCAGCCAGATTAACAACTACATTAGCAAAGAGGGTCTATGAATACAATATAGACATTTACTAGAATTGAGCCAAAGTTGTAAAACCAGTTAACAACACAACACAAATTAGAATAGCAGAGGCCATGGTTATCAATTGCTACAGAAACAAATTTTTTCGTACTTAACGATAATCCTCCATATAACATATCGGCACCATGAAGTTGCATATAAAATTTTTTTATTATTAAATTTAAATTTTTATTATTTATTATTATACTTATAATCTCTTATTATATTAATATTATATTATTGTTTTAATTATTTTAAAATGAAATAAGCTTGTGCATTCCAATACTTAAATTGACATAAATTTACTGAAGATGGCTTATTAAAGCTGAAAGTACTCTAATTCTTTAATTAATTAAGATTTTTTTCACTTAAGTTGTGCTGTGCATCATTCATTTATATATTCCTCTCAGTGTTTCATCATACACAATCAAATCAGTCATACTCCTCTGATCTCTCTCAGGTGTACTGATGGATGGCCTTGTGCCTAAAGAAGGTATTTGAGACAAATAGGCCTCTTTCAGCACAAATTTCCAACAGTCGCTCCCAATTGCCATTCATTCTAGGATCACCATATTTCCCAATCAATTCTTCCACTCCATCTCTCTCCATACCAACTCTGCTATTCAAATCTCCAGCTACAATCACTTGCTCAGTTCCACGATTTTCATTTATTGCATCATTCAAGTCACACCAGAATTTATCTTTTTCACTTTCACTTGCATCATCCACAGGAGCATACACTGTTATCAGAAACACTCACTGTAGTCCTAATTTCATCCGTACCTATATTATTTTGTCATTCACACATTTGTATTCTAACATACATTTTTTTGTTTTCTCATTCATCAGCACATCCACACTACTACTACTCACTCATTATCTTTTCATCATATATTCCCACAATATCATTCCTTTCACACACAAATGCACACCCCTTGCAATATGTTTCACTCACACAGAGCACATCCAGCCTATATTTACACATTTCATTCACAAGTTCCTGTTCATTATTTTTCACTTTCCACACATCCAATCTCCATTATACTTCAGTTTCCATTCTCATCCTTTATCCAGTCCAGTTTTAAATCCATGTTTGATGGTCTGATTTTCATTTCCTTGAATTTTGAAAATCTTAATAGAAATTTCATCATATGTGAATAGCAGCACTACATAGCAGTTGAAAAATTTATTCACAAATATTAAGAGTAGCAGTTAGTTATAATAGAAATTTCACCATGTGGGTGATCAGCCAAATGATAATATAATCTAGTTGAGGGGCTGCCCCTTAAGGTTATTAAAAACAACTAGCTTCATGTAAAGATGTGGATCTAAAGGGAGATTAGTATTGTATCATAATAAAATACTAGTATATATATTATATATATATATGAATTACATTATTATAGTTATTATATATTTCCTGCATTATAGATAGATTAGGCATTTAACATATAATATTTTTAATTTTTCAATTATTTATTTAAATTCAATTTATTTAATGTTTTCAATGTAAATCTTATGTAAATCAAAGAACAACTGTATTTTTTTTAAAATGGAATGCACTCTTGAATTATGAAAATTTCTATTTTCTTGATTTTTTTTATATATTCTTTCTCTGTTAATTTAGATCAGATTTTTTTATTTTTCTCTAATTTAATTATATTGATAAATGAACTGTGGAACAAATAAACTCAAAATATGCTAAGATTAATTCAATCTCAAAATATATTGGAGTATTGGAAATATTGACTTTTTTAATAAGAAACCTTTTACTTACTCAAAATTCTTAACACATTTTTATTTGTAGACAAAATGCTAAACAAATGAGTCAGAAAATGCTAAAACATTTCAGATTAAATTTTTCAAATGGACAGAAAATGAGCAAATAAAACATTTATTTATATTTTGAAAATTTATAAGAAAAATTAATAAAAAGCTGAAACTGGGATTTTTATTGTTTACCATATAATAGGAGTTAAAATTTATATTTATATTATTGGGATAATGTTGAGTGATTTGAACAACAATGCATAATTAATTTTAATAACTTTATGTATATTTCATTTCTGTTATTAAAAACAACTATTCAGTAAATGAAATGTGCTTATTTAATTGTTGTTAATATCAACTCAGTATAATGAACTAATGCTGACAGAGTTATTGGTAATTGCTTATTTAACAAAAAAAAAAGATTTGAAAAAAATTTGGATAATTTAAAAAATATATCAATATTTTAATTTTTTATTATTATAATTCTTTGTTATTTATTTAAGTAATTTATGTGTTTTTAAAATTCTTATTTTGTCAAAGCTGGTAGAATTCATTTCAAATTTAAACTATTATACATATGAAAAGTTTTATTTTATATATATATATGCTCATTTCTCCATTTACATGATAGTTCCATCCAAATTATCATGTAAATGAAATTTAAGTAAGAGACTAGAAAACCATGTGGTTTATGAATTAGGATCAAACCAATTAGTTTAGGAATAAAATTATATATACTATAAAGAGATTATAGATCAGATTATATATTGATATAATTCCATTCATTATTACATAATGGTTGTTATATATAATTTTAATGGATCATAAAATTAAAAAAGAAACAATAAATTTAAAATACTTTAGAATATCACTTTTTTTATAACAATTTACAACTTAGCTGATGATGATGATGATTATTGAGGATGATTGACAGTATAGAACAGACTCCACTACACATTATCCAAGAGGTGGGGCTCAGATTTGATCCGTCCTCTGGGTGGAAGCTAAAATATTTCCATGTGGCCAATTTGGCCAAATATTAAAACCTATTTGTAAAAATAATATGAAGTCAAGATTCACCAGGTATCTTCTGTCTAACTAAGGTATTTATCCTCCCTTTATGGGTAGTATCACAACAATCCCTATTATCAATAAAGATCCAAGATGTTTATCATAAGAGTTGTTTGTCATTGTGAAATGAAACTGAACCTCCAGGTATCTTCTGTCTAACTAAGGTATTTATCCTCCCTTTATGGGTAGTATCACAACAGTCCCTATTATCAATAAAGATCAAAGATGTTTATCATAAGATTTGTTTGTCATTGTGAAATGAAACTGAACATGATAATTTTGTAAGATTCATTTCATATATATTTGAATTTATATAAATAGAATTCACATAAATGGAGAGTTAAGTGTAGTCCATTATTTAGAAACAGATCTAAGTATAATCAAAGATTTTTAATGTGTAAATTTTTCTAAATTATTTTAAATAATATTTTCTATAATACATATATTTGATTCAACAAAGGAGTAAGAAGTTCCCAGTGATTTTAAATTAATAACATATCTTTTTCATGCCATATGCATTTTTGGCTATTGGCTATTCCATCAAAAATACAATGAGTTATTAAAGACATTATCTTATTACAATAAAACCTCAGTTTAACAGATTAATAGGGGGGAATAGCCATCCATTGATGGTGAATTTCATTAAGGAGAAAATGTTTTAAAAAATACAGTACAGCATATTTAAAATAAGAAAAATATTACAATTATTTATTTTCCTACTCAAACTATAAATTTTTGTTTAGATAATTATAGTTTATTTATTATATTCAAAATCTTAATCTTCAATCTTCTAGGGGATTTACGAGATTCCAATGATTCCATACTAGCCATGTCATTATGCCTACCTAACCCTGTTGCTTAGAAAAAATAAATGGAATCGTCCAAAGCTCAGCAAACTCGAATTCGCGCCTGTAATGATTGATTTCTTTGGTTTGTAAGTATTGTAAGGAAGCCGAACATCTTCCGCTTAGGTGACAAACTTTTTCGAATGAACTGTACTAGTAATTTATTATATTGTGTTTCCGCCATGAAAGTTTTTGTTTTCTTTGTAACATGTAAACATTTATGTTTTATTATTAGTGTACTTTCCGGTAATTTCAGAATATAATTCATATCTAATAATTATATATCGGTAGTTAATTATGTACAACATTTATAGATATATACTGTAAGTGGTTAATTAATTTTGATAAAAAAAATGACAAGATAGAAGAGAAAAGTTGTTCTTTTCATAGACACATCCTTCTTCTATAATAAAAAAATTAACAAATGTGAACCTGGTATTTTTTCCTGCAAAACACAACGTCAAAATTACAACCAATGGATCAAGGCGTAATAAAAAATCTTAAAATGCATTATTGAAAACAGAAACTAATTTTTGTACTTGAAAACGATCAACCCATTGACAATGTAATTAATCTCAAAGTGTATATATCAGAATTAGCAAAAGTGTGGCAAAA